>CM072811.1:5622268-5840374 GCA_037013495.1 Hippophae tibetana | reverse complement strand
ATTTCCTATATTTTTCTTTTATATTTGCCAATTCTGAGAAGGATATTGGGTCATAGTATAAAGTTTGTATTATTCATTTTTTTCTTTATTTTATTTATGTCTACTTTTTATTTTCGAGAGATATATTTTTTAAAGAAAATAAACCATGTACAAATATTACATATTTTAAATAATAAGGTGAGTGGTTAAGTTGTGTTTTGTCTTTGAATTTGTTTAGATAACCACATATATGTCTCTTTTTGAGAAATCATTAATGCATGAAGAGAAAGACATATACTTTAAATATCTACTTAACTTATTAAGTCAAGTAATAAAAATAAACATTTAACACTCTATTAGGTGTAATTTAGTGTAGAGGCCTAGAGAGTTAATCTACCAATTTAAAATGGAAAAAGTCAACACAAATAAACTACCTATAAAATTGTAAATATAAATCAAAAATATGAATGACAAAGATAAGATATAAAAAATCTAAAAAATATCATTTTTTTTAATGTCGTTTAAGATTACAACTAAAATTTATAAAATAAGTTATTTTAATATTCGACATATTTAGGATTTACAATAATAATTTGCTGAAAATTATTTTTCTATTTTATTAAAAAAATGTATCAATATTAAATTTATTAAATCGTAGTATTAAGAATTTGAATTAGCTTAGACTGTAATCTCACAAAGCATATACACAAATACAATAATCCAATTTTTTCAAATATTAATTCAAAGGTTTAAAAGAATTAAGGTTTTTAATATAAATGAAGTAATAGTTTGGCATATGTATAAATTTAAATCACCTAAAAATAGGGCATTATATTAATCTCACTAAAGGAATCGAATTAAAAGATTTTATAAAGAAATAAAATAGTATTTTTATACATCAATTAAATTTTTAAAATAAATTTTGAAATAAACTTTTAGAGATGAATTTAATGCAAATGGCTTCTTCGGGAAGTATTTTCCTATATTTTTATTTTGTATTTTGGCCAATTCTAAGAAGGATATTGGGTCATAGTATAAAGTTTGTATTATTTCATTTTTTTCTTTATTTTATTTATCTCTACTTTTTATTTCGAGATATGTATTTTTTAAGAACAGGAACCATGCACAAATTGTACATATATTAAATAATAAGGTGAGTGGTTAATTTGTGTTTTCCCTTCGAATTTGTTTAGGTAACCCCATATATGTCTATTTTGAGAAATCATTAATGCATGAAGAGAAAGACATATACTTTAAATTTCTACTTAACTTATTAAAGTCAAGTAATAAAAATAAACATTTAACACTCCATTAGGTGTAATTCAATGCAGAGGCCTATAGAATTAATCTACCAATTTAAAATGCAAAAAGTCAACACAAATAAACCACCTATAAAATTTTAATATAAATCAAAATGTGAATGACAAAGATAAGATATAAAAAATCTAAACATCTCATTATTTTTAATGTCGTTTAAGATTACAACTAAATTTATAAAATAAGTTATTTTAATATTTGACAAATTAGGATTTACTATAATAATTTGTTGAAAATTATTTTCCAATTTTATTAAAAAATGTATCAATATTAAATTTATTAAATCATAGTATTAAGAATTTGAATTAGCTTAGACTATAATCTCACAAAGCATATACACAAATACAATAATCTATTTTTTCAAATATTAATTCAAAGGTTTAAAAGAATTAAGGTTTTTTAATATAAATGAAGTAATAGTTTGGCATATGTATAAAGTTTAAATCACCTAAAAATAGAGCATTATATTAATCTCACGAAAGGAATCCAATTTAAATATTTTCTAAATAAATAAAATAGTATTTTTATACATCAATTAAAGTTTTCAAATAAATTTTGAAATAAATTTTTAGGGATAAATTTAATGCAAATGAGTTCTTCAATAAGTAATTCCTATATTTTTCTTTTATATTGGCCAATTCTGAGAAGGATATTGGGTCATAGTATAAAGTTTGTATTATTCATTTTTTTTTTATCTATACTTTTTATTTTCGAGATATTTTTTTTAAAGAAAATAAATCAGGTACAAATAGTACATATATTAAATAATAAGGTGAGTGGTTAATTTGTGTTTTCCCTTCGAATTGTTTAGGTAACCCCATAATATGTGTTTTTTTTGAGAAATCATTAATGCATGAAGAGAAAGACATATACTTTAAATTTCTACTTAACTTTTTAAAGTCAAGTAATAAAAATAAACAATTAACACTCCATTAGGTGTAATTCAATGTAGAGGCCTACAGAGTTAATCTACCAATTTAAAATGCAAAAAGTCCCACACAAATAACCACCTATAAAATTTTAATATAATCAAAATATGAATGACAAAGATAAGATATAAAAAATCTAAAACATCTCATTATTTTTAATGTCGTTTAAGATTACAACTAAAATTTATAAAATAAGTTATTTTAATATTCGACATATTTAGGATTTACTATAATAATTTGTTGAAAATTATTTTCCAATTTAATTAAAAAATGTATCAATATTAAATTTATTAAATCATAGTATTAAGAATTTGAATTATCTTAGACTGTAATCTCACAAAGCATATACACAAATACCAGAATCCAATTTTTTCAAATATTAATTGAAAGGTATAAAAGAATTAAGGTTTTTAATATAAATGAAGTTATAGTTTGGCATATGTATAAAGTTTTAATCACCTTAAATAGGGCATTATATTAATCTCACTAAAGAATCGAATTAAAAGATTTTATAAAGAAATAAAATAGTATTTTTATACATCAATTAAATTTTTCAAATAAATTTTGAAATAAATTTTTTGGGATGAATTTAATGCAAATGACTTCTTCGGGATGTATTTCCTATATTTTTCTTTTGTATTTGGCCAATTCCTGAGAAGGATATTGGGTCATATTATAATTTTGTATTATTCATTTTTTTCTTTATTTTATTTATCTCTACTTTTTATTTTCGAGATATGTATTTTTTAAGGAACAGGAACCATGTACAAATTGTACATATATTAAATAATAAAGTGAGTGGTTAATTTGTGTTTTCCCTTCGAATTTGTTTAGGTAACCCCATATATGTCTCTTTTTGAGAAATCATTAATGCATGAAGAGAAAGACATATACTTTACATTTCTATTTAACTTATTAAAGTCAAGTAATAAAAATAAACATTTAACACTCCATTAGGTGTATTTCAATGGAGAGGCCTAGAGAGTTAATCTACCAATTTAAAATGCAAAAAGTCAACAAAAATAAACAACCTATAAAATTTTAATATAAATCAAAATATAAATGACAAAGATAAGATATAAAAAATCTAAAACATCTTTTTTTTAATGTCGTTTAAGATTACAACTAAAATTTATAAAATAAGTTATTTTAATATTCGACATATTTAGGATTTACAATAATAATTTGTTGAAAATTATTTTTCTACTTTATTAAAAAGTGTATCAATATTAAATTTATTAAATCATAGTATTAAGAATTTGAATTAGCTTAGACTGTAATCTCACAAAACATATACACAAATACAATAATCCTATTTTTTCAAATATTAATTCAAAGGTTTAAAAGAATTAAGGTTTTTAATATAAATCAAGTAATATTTTGGCATATGTATAAAGTTGAAATCACCTAAAAATAGGGCATTATATTAATCTCACTAAAGGAATCGAATTAAAAGATTTTATAAAGAAATAAAATAGTATTTTTATACATCAATTAAAATTTTCAAATAAATTTTGAAATAAATTTATAGGGATGAATTTAATGCAAATGACTTCTTTGGGAAGTATTTCCTATATTTTTCTTTTGTATTTGGCCAATTCTGAGAAGGATATTGGGTCATAGTATAAATTTTGTATTATTCATTTTTTTCTTTATTTTATTTATCTCTACTTTTTATTTTCGAGAGATGTATTTTTTAAGGAATAGGAAACATGTACAAATTGTACAGATATTAAATAATAAGGTGAGTGGTTAATTTGTGTTTTCCCTTTAAATTTGTTTAGGTAACCCCATATATGTAATTTTTGAGAAATCATGAATGCATGAAGAGAAAGACATATACTTTAAATTTCTACTTAACTTATTAAAGTCGAGTAATAAAAATAAACATTCAACACTCTATTAGGTGTAATTCAATGCAGAGGCCTAAAGAGTTAATCTACCAATTTAAAATGCAAAAAGTCAACACAAATAAACCACCTATAAAATTTTAATATAAATCAAAATATGAATGACAAAGATAAGATATAAAAAATCTAAAACATCTCATTATTTTTAATGTCGTTTAAGATTACAACTAAAATTTATAAATTAATTTATTTTAATATTCGACATTTTTAGGATTTACAATAATAATTTGTTGAAAATTACTTTTCTATTTTATTAAAAAAATGTATCAATATTAAATTTATTAAATAATAGTATTAAGAATTTGAATTAGCTTAGACTGTAATCTCACAAAGCATATACACAAATTCAATAATCCTATTTTTTCAAATATTAATTCAAAGGTTTAAAAGAATTAAGGTTTTTAATATAAATCAAGTAATATTTTGGCATATGTATAAAGTTGAAATCACCTAAAAATAGGGCATTATATTAATCTCACTAAAGGAATCGAATTAAAAGATTTTATAAAGAAATAAAATAGTATTTTTATACATCAATTAAAATTTTAAAATAAATTTTGAAATAAATTTATTGGGATGAATTTAATGCAAATGACTTCTTTCGAAAGTATTTCCTATATTTTTCTTTTGTATTTGGCCAATTCTGAGAAGGATATTGGGTCATAGTATAAATTTTTTTTTTCATTTTTTTCTTTATTTTATTTATCTCTACTTTTTATTTTCGAGATATGTATTTTTTAAGGAATAGGAACCATGTACAAATTGTACAGATATTAAATAATAAGGTGAGTGGTTAATTTGTGTTTTCCTTTTAAATTTGTTCAGGTAACCCCATATATGTCTCTTTTTGAGAAATCATGAATGCATGAAGAGAAAGACATATACTTTAAATTTCTACTTAACTTATTAAAGTCAAGTAATAAAAATAAACATTCAACACTCTATTAGGTGTAATTCAATGCAGAGGCCTAAAGAGTTAATCTACCAATTTAAAATGCAAAAAAGTCAACACAAATAAACCACCTATAAAATTTTAATATAAATCAAAATATGAATGACAAAGATAAGATATAAAAAATCTAAAAATCTCATTATTTTTAATGTCGTTTAAGATTACAACTAAAATTTATAAATTAATTTATTTTAATATTCGACATTTTTAGGATTTACAATAATAATTTGTTGAAAATTACTTTTCTATTTTATTAAAAAAATGTATCAATATTAAATTTATTAAATAATAGTATTAAGAATTTGAATTAGCTTAGACTGTAATCTCACAAAGCATATACACAAATTCAATTATCCTATTTTTTCAAATATTAATTCAAAGGTTTAAAAGAATTAGGGTTTTTAATATAAATGAAGTAATAGTTTGGCATATGTATAAAGTTGAAATCACCTAAAAATAGGGCATTATATTAATCTCACGAAAGGAATCCAATTAAAAGATTTTATAAAGAAATAAAAGAGTATTTTGATACATCAATTAAATTTTTAAAATAAATTTTGAAATAACTTTTTAGGGATAAATTTAATGCAAATGACTTCTTCAATAAGTATTTCCTATATTTTTCTTTTATATTTGGCCAATTCTGAGAAGGATATTGGGTCATAGTATAAAGTTTGTATTATTCATTTTTTTCTTTATTTTATTTATGTCTACTTTTTATTTTCGAGAGATATATTTTTTAAAGAAAATAAACCATGTACAAATATTACATATTTTAAATAATAAGGTGAGTGGTTAAGTTGTGTTTTGTCTTTGAATTTGTTTAGATAACCACATATATGTCTCTTTTTGAGAAATCATTAATGCATGAAGAGAAAGACATATACTTTAAATTTCTACTTAACTTATTAAAGTCAAGTAATAAAAATAAACATTCAACACTCTATTAGGTGTAATTCAATGCAGAGGCCTAAAGAGTTAATCTACCAATTTAAAATGCAAAAAAGTCAACACAAATAAACCACCTATAAAATTTTAATATAAATCAAAATATGAATGACAAAGATAAGATATAAAAAATCTAAAAATCTCATTATTTTTAATGTCGTTTAAGATTACAACTAAAATTTATAAATTAATTTATTTTAATATTCGACATTTTTAGGATTTACAATAATAATTTGTTGAAAATTACTTTTCTATTTTATTAAAAAAATGTATCAATATTAAATTTATTAAATAATAGTATTAAGAATTTGAATTAGCTTAGACTGTAATCTCACAAAGCATATACACAAATACAATAATCCAATTTTTTCAAATATTAATTCAAAGGTTTAAAAGAATTAAGGGTTTTAATATAAATGAAGTAATAGTTTGGCATATGTATAAATTTAAATCACCTAAAAATAGGGCATTATATTAATCTCACTAAAGGAATCGAATTAAAAGATTTTATAAAGAAATAAAATAGTATTTTTATACATCAATTAAATTTTTAAAATAAATTTTGAAATAAACTTTTAGAGATGAATTTAATGCAAATGGCTTCTTCGGGAAGTATTTCCTATATTTTTATTTTGTATTTGGCCAATTCTAAGAAGGATATTGGGTCATAGTATAAAGTTTGTATTATTCATTTTTTTCTTTATTTTATTTATCTCTACTTTTTATTTTCGAGATATGTATTTTTTAAGGAACAGGAACCATGCACAAATTGTACATATATTAAATAATAAGGTGAGTGGTTAATTTGTGTTTTCCCTTCGAATTTGTTTAGGTAACCCCATATATGTCTATTTTTGAGAAATCATTAATGCATGAAGAGAAAGACATATACTTTAAATTTCTACTTAACTTATTAAAGTCAAGTAATAAAAATAAACATTTAACACTTCATTAGGTGTAATTCAATGCAGAGGCCTATAGAATTAATCTACCAATTTAAAATGCAAAAAGTCAACACAAATAAACCACCTATAAAATTTTAATATAAATCAAAATGTGAATGACAAAGATAAGATATAAAAAATCTAAAACATCTCATTATTTTTAATGTCGTTTAAGATTACAACTAAAATTTATAAAATAAGTTATTTTAATATTTGACATATTTAGTATTTACTATAATAATTTGTTGAAAATTATTTTCCAATTTTATTAAAAAATGTATCAATATTAAATTTATTAAATCACAGTATTAAGAATTTGAATTAGCTTAGACTATAATCTCACAAAGCATATACACAAATACAATAATCCTATTTTTAAAAATATTAATTCAAAGGTTTAAAAGAATTAAGGTTTTTAATATAAATGAAGTAATAGTTTGGCATATGTATAAAGTTTAAATCACCTAAAAATAGAGCATTATATTAATCTCACGAAAGGAATCCAATTTAAATATTTTCTAAATAAATAAAATAGTATTTTTATACATCAATTAAAGTTTTCAAATAAATTTTGAAATAAATTTTTAGGGATAAATTTAATGCAAATGAGTTCTTCAATAAGTATTTCCTATATTTTTCTTTTATATTTGGCCAATTCTGAGAAGGATATTGGGTCATAGTATAAAGTTTGTATTATTCATTTTTTTTTATCTATACTTTTTATATTCGAGATATTTTTTTTAAAGAAAATAAATCAAGTACAAATAGTACATATATTAAATAATAAGGCGAGTGGTTAATTTGTGTTTTCCCTTCGAATTTGTTTAGGTAACCCCATATATATGTTTTTTGAGAAATCATTAATGCATGAAGAGAAAGACATATACTTTAAATTTCTACTTAACTTATTAAAGTCAAGTAATAAAAATAAACAATTAACACTCCATTAGGTGTAATTCAATGTAGAGGCCTACAGAGTTAATCTACCAATTTAAAATGCAAAAAGTCAACACAAATAAACCACCTATAAAATTTTAATATAAATCAAAATATGAATGACAAAGATAAGATATAAAAAATCTAAAACATCTCATTATTTTTAATGTCATTTAAGATTACAACTAAAATTTATAAAATAAGTTATTTTAATATTCGACATATTTAGGATTTACTATAATAATTTGTTGAAAATTATTTTCCAATTTAATTAAAAAATGTATCAATATTAAATTTATTAAATCATAGTATTAAGAATTTGAATTATCTTAGACTGTAATCTCACAAAGCATATACACAAATACCAGAATCCTATTTTTTCAAATATTAATTGAAAGGTATAAAAGAATTAAGGTTTTTAATATAAATGAAGTAATAGTTTGGCATATGTATAAAGTTTTAATCACCTTAAAATAGGGCATTATATTAATCTCACTAAAGGAATCGAATTAAAAGATTTTATAAAGAAATAAAATAGTATTTTTATACATCAATTAAATTTTTCAAATAAATTTTGAAATAAATTTTTTGGGATGAATTTAATGCAAATGACTTCTTCGGGATGTATTTCCTATATTTTTCTTTTGTATTTGGCCAATTCTGAGAAGGATATTGGGTCATATTATAAATTTTGTATTATTCATTTTTTTCTTTATTTTATTTATCTCTACTTTTTATTTTCGAGATATGTATTTTTTAAGGAACAGGAACCATGTACAAATTGTACATATATTAAATAATAAAGTGAGTGGTTAATTTGTGTTTTCCCTTCGAATTTGTTTAGGTAACCCCATATATGTCTCTTTTTGAGAAATCATTAATGCATGAAGAGAAAGACATATACTTTACATTTCTATTTAACTTATTAAAGTCAAGTAATAAAAATAAACATTTAACACTCCATTAGGTGTATTTCAATGGAGAGGCCTAGAGAGTTAATCTACCAATTTAAAATGCAAAAAGTCAACAAAAATAAACAACCTATAAAATTTTAATATAAATCAAAATATAAATGACAAAGATAAGATATAAAAAATCTAAAACATCTTTTTTTTAATGTCGTTTAAGATTACAACTAAAATTTATAAAATAAGTTATTTTAATATTCGACATATTTAGGATTTACAACAATAATTTGTTGAAAATTATTTTTCTACTTTATTAAAAAGTGTATCAATATTAAATTTATTAAATCATAGTATTAAGAATTTGAATTAGCTTAGACTGTAATCTCACAAAACATATACACAAATACAATAATCCTATTTTTTTCAAATATATATTCAAAGGTTTAAAAGAATTAAGGTTTTTAATATAAATCAAGTAATATTTTGGCATATGTATAAAGTTTAAATCACCTAAAAATACTGCATTATATTAATCTCACTAAAGGAATCGAATTAAAAGATTTTATAAAGAAATAAAATAGTATTTTTATACATCAATTAAATTTTTCAAATAAATTTTGAAATAAATTTATAGGGATGAATTTAATGCAAATGACTTCTTTGGGAAGTATTTCCTATATTTTTCTTTTGTATTTGGCCAATTCTGAGAAGGATATTGGGTCATAGTATAAATTTTGTATTATTCATTTTTTTCTTTATTTTATTTATCTCTACTTTTTATTTTCGAGATATGTATTTTTTAAGGAATAGGAAACATGTACAAATTGTACAGATATTAAATAATAAGGTGAGTGGTTAATTTGTGTTTTCCCTTTAAATTTGTTTAGGTAACCCCATATATGTAATTTTTGAGAAATCATGAATGCATGAAGAGAAAGACATATACTTTAAATTTCTACTTAACTTATTAAAGTCGAGTAATAAAAATAAACATTCAACACTCTATTAGGTGTAATTCAATGCAGAGGCCTAAAGAGTTAATCTACCAATTTAAAATGCAAAAAGTCAACACAAATAAAACACCTATAAAATTTTAATATAAATCAAAATATGAATGACAAAGATAAGATATAAAAAATCTAAAACATCTCATTATTTTTAATGTCGTTTAAGATTACAACTAAAATTTATAAATTAATTTATTTTAATATTCGACATTTTTAGGATTTACAATAATAATTTGTTGAAAATTACTTTTCTATTTTATTAAAAAAATGTATCAATATTAAATTTATTAAATAATAGTATTAAGAATTTGAATTAGCTTAGACTGTAATCTCACAAAGCATATACACAAATTCAATAATCCTATTTTTTCAAATATTAATTCAAAGGTTTAAAAGAATTAAGGTTTTTAATATAAATCAAGTAATATTTTGGCATATGTATAAAGTTGAAATCACCTAAAAATAGGGCATTATATTAATCTCACTAAAGGAATCGAATTAAAAGATTTTATAAAGAAATAAAATAGTATTTTTATACATCAATTAAAATTTTAAAATAAATTTTGAAATAAATTTATTGGGATGAATTTAATGCAAATGACTTCTTTGGAAAGTATTTCCTATATTTTTCTTTTGTATTTGGCCAATTCTGAGAAGGATATTGGGTCATAGTATAAATTTTTTTTTTCATTTTTTTCTTTATTTTATTTATCTCTACTTTTTATTTTCGAGATATGTATTTTTTAAGGAATAGGAACCATGTACAAATTGTACAGATATTAAATAATAAGGTGAGTGGTTAATTTGTGTTTTCCTTTTAAATTTGTTCAGGTAACCCCATATATGTCTCTTTTTGAGAAATCATGAATGCATGAAGAGAAAGACATATACTTTAAATTTCTACTTAACTTATTAAAGTCAAGTAATAAAAATAAACATTCAACACTCTATTAGGTGTAATTCAATGCAGAGGCCTAAAGAGTTAATCTACCAATTTAAAATGCAAAAAAGTCAACACAAATAAACCACCTATAAAATTTTAATATAAATCAAAATATGAATGACAAAGATAAGATATAAAAAATCTAAAAATCTCATTATTTTTAATGTCGTTTAAGATTACAACTAAAATTTATAAATTAATTTATTTTAATATTCGACATTTTTAGGATTTACAATAATAATTTGTTGAAAATTACTTTTCTATTTTATTAAAAAAATGTATCAATATTAAATTTATTAAATAATAGTATTAAGAATTTGAATTAGCTTAGACTGTAATCTCACAAAGCATATACAGAAATTCAATTATCCTATTTTTTCAAATATTAATTCAAAGGTTTAAAAGAATTAGGGTTTTTAATATAAATGAAGTAATAGTTTGGCATATGTATAAAGTTGAAATCACCTAAAAATAGGGCATTATATTAATCTCACGAAAGGAATCCAATTAAAAGATTTTATAAAGAAATAAAAGAGTATTTTGATACATCAATTAAATTTTTAAAATAAATTTTGAAATAACTTTTTAGGGATAAATTTAATGCAAATGACTTCTTCAATAAGTATTTCCTATATTTTTCTTTTATATTTGGCCAATTCTGAGAAGGATATTGGGTCATAGTATAAAGTTTGTATTATTCATTTTTTTCTTTATTTTATTTATGTCTACTTTTTATTTTCGAGAGATATATTTTTTAAAGAAAATAAACCATGTACAAATATTACATATTTTAAATAATAAGGTGAGTGGTTAAGTTGTGTTTTGTCTTTGAATTTGTTTAGATAACCACATATATGTCTCTTTTTGAGAAATCATTAATGCATGAAGAGAAAGACATATACTTTAAATTTCTACTTAACTTATTAAAGTCAAGTAATAAAAATAAACATTTAACACTCTATTAGGTGTAATTTAGTGTAGAGGCCTAGAGAGTTAATCTACCAATTTAAAATGGAAAAAGTCAACACAAATAAACTACCTATAAAATTGTAATATAAATCAAAATATGAATGACAAAGATAAGATATAAAAAATCTAAAAAATATCATTTTTTTTAATGTCGTTTAAGATTACAACTAAAATTTATAAAATAAGTTATTTTAATATTCGACATATTTAGGATTTACAATAATAATTTGCTGAAAATTATTTTTCTATTTTATTAAAAAAATGTATCAATATTAAATTTATTAAATCGTAGTATTAAGAATTTGAATTAGCTTAGACTGTAATCTCACAAAGCATATACACAAATACAATAATCCAATTTTTTCAAATATTAATTCAAAGGTTTAAAAGAATTAAGGTTTTTAATATAAATGAAGTAATAGTTTGGCATATGTATAAATTTAAATCACCTAAAAATAGGGCATTATATTAATCTCACTAAAGGAATCGAATTAAAAGATTTTATAAAGAAATAAAATAGTATTTTTATACATCAATTAAATTTTTAAAATAAATTTTGAAATAAACTTTTAGAGATGAATTTAATGCAAATGGCTTCTTCGGGAAGTATTTCCTATATTTTTATTTTGTATTTGGCCAATTCTAAGAAGGATATTGGGTCATAGTATAAAGTTTGTATTATTCATTTTTTTCTTTATTTTATTTATCTCTACTTTTTATTTTCGAGATATGTATTTTTTAAGGAACAGGAACCATGCACAAATTGTACATATATTAAATAATAAGGTGAGTGGTTAATTTGTGTTTTCCCTTCGAATTTGTTTAGGTAACCCCATATATGTCTATTTTTGAGAAATCATTAATGCATGAAGAGAAAGACATATACTTTAAATTTCTACTTAACTTATTAAAGTCAAGTAATAAAAATAAACATTTAACACTCCATTAGGTGTAATTCAATGCAGAGGCCTATAGAATTAATCTACCAATTTAAAATGCAAAAAGTCAACACAAATAAACCACCTATAAAATTTTAATATAAATCAAAATGTGAATGACAAAGATAAGATATAAAAAATCTAAAACATCTCATTATTTTTAATGTCGTTTAAGATTACAACTAAAATTTATAAAATAAGTTATTTTAATATTTGACATATTTAGGATTTACTATAATAATTTGTTGAAAATTATTTTCCAATTTTATTAAAAAATGTATCAATATTAAATTTATTAAATCATAGTATTAAGAATTTGAATTAGCTTAGACTATAATCTCACAAAGCATATACACAAATACAATAATCCTATTTTTTCAAATATTAATTCAAAGGTTTAAAAGAATTAAGGTTTTTAATATAAATGAAGTAATAGTTTGGCATATGTATAAAGTTTAAATCACCTAAAAATAGAGCATTATATTAATCTCACGAAAGGAATCCAATTTAAATATTTTCTAAATAAATAAAATAGTATTTTTATACATCAATTAAAGTTTTCAAATAAATTTTGAAATAAATTTTTAGGGATAAATTTAATGCAAATGAGTTCTTCAATAAGTATTTCCTATATTTTTCTTTTATATTTGGCCAATTCTGAGAAGGATATTGGGTCATAGTATAAAGTTTGTATTATTCATTTTTTTTTATCTATACTTTTTATTTTCGAGATATTTTTTTTAAAGAAAATAAATCAGGTACAAATAGTACATATATTAAATAATAAGGTGAGTGGTTAATTTGTGTTTTCCCTTCGAATTTGTTTAGGTAACCCCATATATGTGTTTTTTTGAGAAATCATTAATGCATGAAGAGAAAGACATATACTTTAAATTTCTACTTAACTTTTTAAAGTCAAGTAATAAAAATAAACAATTAACACTCCATTAGGTGTAATTCAATGTAGAGGCCTACAGAGTTAATCTACCAATTTAAAATGCAAAAAGTCCACACAAATAAACCACCTATAAAATTTTAATATAAATCAAAATATGAATGACAAAGATAAGATATAAAAAATCTAAAACATCTCATTATTTTTAATGTCGTTTAAGATTACAACTAAAATTTATAAAATAAGTTATTTTAATATTCGACATATTTAGGATTTACTATAATAATTTGTTGAAAATTATTTTCCAATTTAATTAAAAAATGTATCAATATTAAATTTATTAAATCATAGTATTAAGAATTTGAATTATCTTAGACTGTAATCTCACAAAGCATATACACAAATACCAGAATCCTATTTTTTCAAATATTAATTGAAAGGTATAAAAGAATTAAGGTTTTTAATATAAATGAAGTAATAGTTTGGCATATGTATAAAGTTTTAATCACCTTAAAATAGGGCATTATATTAATCTCACTAAAGGAATCGAATTAAAAGATTTTATAAAGAAATAAAATAGTATTTTTATACATCAATTAAATTTTTCAAATAAATTTTGAAATAAATTTTTTGGGATGAATTTAATGCAAATGACTTCTTCGGGATGTATTTCCTATATTTTTCTTTTGTATTTGGCCAATTCTGAGAAGGATATTGGGTCATATTATAAATTTTGTATTATTCATTTTTTTCTTTATTTTATTTATCTCTACTTTTTATTTTCGAGATATGTATTTTTTAAGGAACAGGAACCATGTACAAATTGTACATATATTAAATAATAAAGTGAGTGGTTAATTTGTGTTTTCCCTTCGAATTTGTTTAGGTAACCCCATATATGTCTCTTTTTGAGAAATCATTAATGCATGAAGAGAAAGACATATACTTTACATTTCTATTTAACTTATTAAAGTCAAGTAATAAAAATAAACATTTAACACTCCATTAGGTGTATTTCAATGGAGAGGCCTAGAGAGTTAATCTACCAATTTAAAATGCAAAAAGTCAACAAAAATAAACAACCTATAAAATTTTAATATAAATCAAAATATAAATGACAAAGATAAGATATAAAAAATCTAAAACATCTTTTTTTTAATGTCGTTTAAGATTACAACTAAAATTTATAAAATAAGTTATTTTAATATTCGACATATTTAGGATTTACAATAATAATTTGTTGAAAATTATTTTTCTACTTTATTAAAAAGTGTATCAATATTAAATTTATTAAATCATAGTATTAAGAATTTGAATTAGCTTAGACTGTAATCTCACAAAACATATACACAAATACAATAATCCTATTTTTTCAAATATTAATTCAAAGGTTTAAAAGAATTAAGGTTTTTAATATAAATCAAGTAATATTTTGGCATATGTATAAAGTTTAAATCACCTAAAAATACTGCATTATATTAATCTCACTAAAGGAATCGAATTAAAAGATTTTATAAAGAAATAAAATAGTATTTTTATACATCAATTAAATTTTTCAAATAAATTTTGAAATAAATTTATAGGGATGAATTTAATGCAAATGACTTCTTTGGGAAGTATTTCCTATATTTTTCTTTTGTATTTGGCCAATTCTGAGAAGGATATTGGGTCATAGTATAAATTTTGTATTATTCATTTTTTTCTTTATTTTATTTATCTCTACTTTTTATTTTCGAGATATGTATTTTTTAAGGAATAGGAAACATGTACAAATTGTACAGATATTAAATAATAAGGTGAGTGGTTAATTTGTGTTTTCCCTTTAAATTTGTTTAGGTAACCCCATATATGTAATTTTTGAGAAATCATGAATGCATGAAGAGAAAGACATATACTTTAAATTTCTACTTAACTTATTAAAGTCGAGTAATAAAAATAAACATTCAACACTCTATTAGGTGTAATTCAATGCAGAGGCCTAAAGAGTTAATCTACCAATTTAAAATGCAAAAAGTCAACACAAATAAACCACCTATAAAATTTTAATATAAATCAAAATATGAATGACAAAGATAAGATATAAAAAATCTAAAACATCTCATTATTTTTAATGTCGTTTAAGATTACAACTAAAATTTATAAATTAATTTATTTTAATATTCGACATTTTTAGGATTTACAATAATAATTTGTTGAAAATTACTTTTCTATTTTATTAAAAAAATGTATCAATATTAAATTTATTAAATAATAGTATTAAGAATTTGAATTAGCTTAGACTGTAATCTCACAAAGCATATACACAAATTCAATAATCCTATTTTTTCAAATATTAATTCAAAGGTTTAAAAGAATTAAGGTTTTTAATATAAATCAAGTAATATTTTGGCATATGTATAAAGTTGAAATCACCTAAAAATAGGGCATTATATTAATCTCACTAAAGGAATCGAATTAAAAGATTTTATAAAGAAATAAAATAGTATTTTTATACATCAATTAAAATTTTAAAATAAATTTTGAAATAAATTTATTGGGATGAATTTAATGCAAATGACTTCTTTGGAAAGTATTTCCTATATTTTTCTTTTGTATTTGGCCAATTCTGAGAAGGATATTGGGTCATAGTATAAATTTTTTTTTTCATTTTTTTCTTTATTTTATTTATCTCTACTTTTTATTTTCGAGATATGTATTTTTTAAGGAATAGGAACCATGTACAAATTGTACAGATATTAAATAATAAGGTGAGTGGTTAATTTGTGTTTTCCCTTTAAATTTGTTTAGGTAACCCCATATATGTCTCTTTTTGAGAAATCATGAATGCATGAAGAGAAAGACATATACTTTAAATTTCTACTTAACTTATTAAAGTCAAGTAATAAAAATAAACATTCAACACTCTATTAGGTGTAATTCAATGCAGAGGCCTAAAGAGTTAATCTACCAATTTAAAATGCAAAAAAGTCAACACAAATAAACCACCTATTAAATTTTAATATAAATCAAAATATGAATGACAAAGATAAGATATAAAAAATCTAAAACATCTCATTATTTTTAATGTCGTTTAAGATTACAACTAAAATTTATAAAATAAGTTATTTTAATATTCGACATTTTTAGGATTTACAATAATAATTTGTTGAAAATTACTTTTCTATTTTATTAAAAAAATGTATCAATATTAAATTTATTAAATAATCGTATTAAGAATTTGAATTAGCTTAGACTCTAATCTCACAAAGCATATACACAAATTCAATTATCCTATTTTTTCAAATATTAATTCAAAGGTTTAAAAGAATTAGGGTTTTTAATATAAATGAAGTAATAGTTTGGCATATGTATAAAGTTGAAATCACCTAAAAATAGGGCATTATATTAATCTCAAGAAAGGAATCCAATTAAAAGATTTTATAAAGAAATAAAAGAGTATTTTGATACATCAATTAAATTTTTAAAATAAATTTTGAAATAACTTTTTAGGGATAAATTTAATGCAAATGACTTCTTCAATAAGTATTTCCTATATTTTTCTTTTATATTTGGCCAATTCTGAGAAGGATATTGGGTCATAGTATAAAGTTTGTATTATTCATTTTTTTCTTTATTTTATTTATGTCTACTTTTTATTTTCGAGAGATATATTTTTTAAAGAAAATAAACCATGTACAAATAGTACATATATTAAATAATAAGGTGAGTGGTTAAGTTGTGTTTTGTCTTTGAATTTGTTTAGATAACCACATATTTGTCTCTTTTTGAGAAGTCATGAATGCATGAAGAGAAAGACATATACTTTAAATTTCTACTTAACTTATTAAAGTCAAGTAATAAAAATAAACATTTAACACTCTATTAGGTGTAATTTAGTATAGAGGCCTAGAGAGTTAATCTACCAATTTAAAATGGAAAAAGTCAACACAAATAAACTACCTATAAAATTGTAATATAAATCAAAATATGAATGACAAAGATAAGATATAAAAAATCTAAAAAATATCATTTTTTTTAATGTCGTTTAAGATTACAACTAAAATTTATAAAATAAGTTATTTTAATATTCGACATATTTAGGATTTACAATAATAATTTGCTGAAAATTATTTTTCTATTTTATTAAAAAAATGTATCAATATTAAATTTATTAAATCGTAGTATTAAGAATTTGAATTAGCTTAGACTGTAATCTCACAAAGCATATACACAAATACAATAATCCAATTTTTTCAAATATTAATTCAAAGGTTTAAAAGAATTAAGGTTTTTAATATAAATGAAGTAATAGTTTGGCATATGTATAAATTTAAATCACCTAAAAATAGGGCATTATATTAATCTCACTAAAGGAATCGAATTAAAAGATTTTATAAAGAAATAAAATAGTATTTTTATACATCAATTAAATTTTTAAAATAAATTTTGAAATAAAGTTTTAGAGATGAATTTAATGCAAATGGCTTCTTCGGGAAGTATTTCCTATATTTTTATTTTGTATTTGGCCAATTCTAAGAAGGATATTGGGTCATAGTATAAAGTTTGTATTATTCATTTTTTTCTTTATTTTATTTATCTCTACTTTTTATTTTCGAGATATGTATTTTTTATGGAACAGGAACCATGCAAAAATTGTACATATATTAAATAATAAGGTGAGTGGTTAATTTGTGTTTTCCCTTCGAATTTGTTTAGGTAACCCCATATATGTCTATTTTTGAGAAATCATTAATGCATGAAGAGAAAGACATATACTTTAAATTTCTACTTAACTTATTAAAGTCAAGTAATAAAAATAAACATTTAACACTCCATTAGCTGTAATTCAATGCAGAGGCCTATAGAGTTAATCTACCAATTTAAAATGCAAAAAGTCAACACAAATAAACCACCTATAAAATTTTAATATAAATCAAAATGTGAATGACAAAGATAAGATATAAAAAATCTATAACATCTCATTATTTTTAATGTCGTTTAAGATTACAACTAAAATTTATAAAATAAGTTATTTTAATATTTGACATATTTAGGATTTACTATAATAATTTGTTGAAAATTATTTTCCAATTTTATTAAAAAATGTATCAATATTATATTTATTAAATCATAGTATTAAGAATTTGAATTAGCTTAGACTATAATCTCACAAAGCATATACACAAATACAATAATCCTATTTTTTCAAATATTAATTCAAAGGTTTAAAAGAATTAAGGTTTTTAATATAAATGAAGTAATAGTTTGGCATTTGTATAAAGTTTAAATCACCTAAAAATAGAGCATTATATTAATCTCACGAAAGGAATCCAATTTAAATATTTTCTAAATAAATAAAATAGTATTTTTATACATCAATTAAAGTTTTCAAATAAATTTTGAAATAACTTTTTAGGGATAAATTTAATGCAAATGAGTTATTCACTAAGTATTTCCTATATTTTTCTTTTATATTTGGCCAATTCTGAGAAGGATATTGGGTCATAGTATAAAGTTTGTATTATTCATTTTTTTTTTATCTATACTTTTTATTTTCGAGATATTTTTTTTAAAGAAAATAAATCAGGTACAAATAGTACATATATTAAATAATAAGGGGAGTGGTTAATTTGTGTTTTCCCTTCGAATTTGTTAAGGTAACCCCATATATGTGTTTTTTTGAGAAATCATTAATGCATGAAGAGAAAGACATATACTTTAAATTTCTACTTAACTTATTAAAGTCAAGTAATAAAAATAAACAATTAACACTCCATTAGGTGTAATTCAATGTAGAGGCCTACAGAGTTAATCTACCAATTTAAAATGCAAAAAGTCAACACAAATAAACCACCTATAAAATTTTAATATAAATCAAAATATGAATGACAAAGATAAGATATAAAAAATCTAAAACATCTCATTATTTTTAATGTCGTTTAAGATTACAACTAAAATTTATAAAATAATTTATTTTAATATTCGACATATTTAGTATTTACAATAATAATTTGTTGAAAATTATTTTTCTACTTTATTAAAAAATGTATCAATATTAAATTTATTAAATCATAGTATTAAGAATTTGAATTAGCTTAGACTGTAATCTCACAAAGGATATACACAAATACAATAATCCTATTTTTTCAAATATTAATTCAAAGGTTTAAAAGAATTAAGGTTTTTAATATAAATCAAGTAATATTTTGGCATATGTATAAAGTTTAAATCACCTAAAAATACTGCATTATATTAATCTCACTAAAGGAATCGAATTAAAAGATTTTATAAAGAAATAAAATAGTATTTTTATACATTAATTAAATTTTTCAAATAAATTTTGAAATAAATTTATAGGGATGAATTTAATGCAAATGACTTCTTTGGGAAGTATTTCCTATATTTTTCTTTTGTATTTGGCTAATTCTGAGAATGATATTGGGTCATAGTATAAAGTTTGTATTATTCATTTTTTTCTTTATTTTATTTATCTCTACTTTTTATTTTCGAGATATGTATTTTTTAAGGAATAGGAACCATGTACAAATTGTACAGATATTAAATAATAAGGTGAGTGGTTAATTTGTGTTTTCCCTTTAAATTTGTTTAGGTAACCCCATATATGTCTCTTTTTGAGAAATCATGAATGCATGAAGAGAAAGACATATACTTTAAATTTCTACTTAACTTATTAAAGTCAAGTAATAAAAATAAACATTTAACACTCTATTAGGTGTAATTTAATGCAGAGGCCTAAAGAGTTAATCTACCAATTTAAAATGCAAAAAGTCAACACAAATAAACCACCTATAAAATTTTAATATAAATCAAAATATGAATGAAAAAGATAAGATATAAAAAATCTAAAAATCTCATTATTTTTAATGTCGTTTAACATTACAACTAAAATTTATAAAATATGTTATTTTAATATTCGACATTTTTAGGATTTACAAAAATAATTTGTTGAAAATTACTTTTCTATTTTATTAAAAAAATGTATCAATATTAAATTTATTAAATAATAGTATTAAGAATTTGAATTAGCTTAGACTGTAATCTCACAAAGCATATACACAAATTCAATAATCCTATTTTTTCAAATATTAATTCAAAGGTTTAAAAGAATTAGGGTTTTTAATATAAATGAAGTAATAGTTTGGCATATGTATAAAGTTGAAATCACCTAAAAATAGGGCATTATATTAGTCTCACGAAAGGAATCCAATTAAAAGATTTTATAAAGAAATAAAAGAGTCTTTTGATACATCAATTAAATTTTTAAAATAAATTTTGAAATAACTTTTTAGGTATAAATTTAATGCAAATGACTTCTTCAATAAGTATTTCCTATATTTTTCTTTTGTATTTGGCCAATTCTGAGATGGATATTTTGTCATATTATAAATTTTGTATTACTCATTTTTTTCTTTATTTTATTTATCTCTACTTTTTATTTTCGAGATATGTATTTTTTATGGAACAGGAACCATGTACAAATTGCACATATATTAAATAATAAGGTGAGTGGTTAATTTGTCTTTTCCCTTCGAATTTGTTTAGGTAACCCCATATATGCCTCTTTTTGAGAAATCATGAATGCATGAAGAGAATGACATATACTTTAAATTTCTACTTAACTTATTAAAGTCGAGTAATAAAGATAAACATTTAACACTCCATTAGGTGTAATTCAATGGAGAGGCCTAGAGAGTTAATCTACCAATTTAAAATGCAAAATGTCAACACAAATAAACCACCTATAAAATTTTAATATAAATGAAAATATGAATGACAAAGATAAGATATAAGATATCTAAAACATCTCATTATTTTTAATGTCGTTTAAGATTACAACTAAAATTTATAAATTAATTTATTTTAATATTCGACATATTTAGGATTTACTACAATAATTGGTTGAAAATTATTTTTCTACTTTATTAAAAAATGTATCAATATTAAATTTATTAAATCATAGTATTAAGAATTTGAATTAGCTTAGACTATAATCTCACAAAGCATATACACAAATACAATAATCCTATTTTTTCAAATATTAATTCAAAGGTTTAAAAGAATTAAGGTTTTTAATATAAATGAAGTAATAGTTTGGCATATGTATAAAGTTTAAATCACCTAAAAATAGGGCATTATATTAATCTCACTTAAGGAATCGAATTAAAAGATTTTATAAAGAAATAAAATAGTATTTTTATACATCAATTAAAGTTTTCAAATAAATTTTGTAATAAATTTTTAGGGATGAATTTAATGCAAATGACTTCTTCGGGAAGTATTTCCTATATTTTTCTTTTGTATTTGGCCAATTCTGAGAAGGATATTGGGTCATATTTTAAATTTTGTATTATTCATTTTTTCCTTTATTTTATTTATCTCTACTTTTTATTTTCGAGATATGTATTTTTTAAGGAACAGGAACCATGTACAAATTGCACATATATTAAATAATAAGGTGAGTGGTTAATTTGTCTTTTCCCTTCGAATTTGTTTAGGTAACCCCATATATGCCTCTTTTTGAGAAATCATGAATGCATGAAGAGAATGACATATACTTTAAATTTCTACTTAACTTATTAAAGTCGAGTAATAAAAATAAACATTTAACACTCCATTAGGTGTAATTCAATGGAGAGGCCTAAAGAGTTAATCTACCAATTTAAAATGCAAAAAGTCAACACAAATAAACCACCTATAAAATTTTAATATAAATCAAAATATGAATGAAAAAGATAAGATATAAAAAATCTAAAAATCTCATTATTTTTAATGTCGTTTAACATTACAACTAAAATTTATAAAATATGTTATTTTAATATTCGACATTTTTAGGATTTACAATAATAATTTGTTGAAAATTACTTTTCTATTTTATTAAAAAAATGTATCAATATTAAATTTATTAAATAATAGTATTAAGAATTTGAATTAGCTTAGACTGTAATCTCACAAAGCATATACACAAATTCAATAATCCTATTTTTTCAAATATTAATTCAAAGGTTTAAAAGAATTAGGGTTTTTAATATAAATGAAGTAATAGTTTGGCATATGTATAAAGTTGAAATCACCTAAAAATAGGGCATTATATTAATCTCACGAAAGGAATCCAATTAAAAGATTTTATAAAGAAATAAAAGAGTCTTTTGATACATCAATTAAATTTTTAAAATAAATTTTGAAATAACTTTTTAGGTATAAATTTAATGCAAATGACTTCTTCAATAAGTATTTCCTATATTTTTCTTTTGTATTTGGCCAATTCTGAGATGGATATTTTGTCATATTATAAATTTTGTATTACTCATTTTTTTCTTTATTTTATTTATCTCTACTTTTTATTTTCGAGATATGTATTTTTTAAGGAACAGGAACCATGTACAAATTGCACATATATTAAATAATAAGGTGAGTGGTTAATTTGTCTTTTCCCTTCGAATTTGTTTAGGTAACCCCATATATGCCTCTTTTTGAGAAATCATGAATGCATGAAGAGAATGACATATACTTTAAATTTCTACTTAACTTATTAAAGTCGAGTAATAAAAATAAACATTTAACACTCCATTAGGTGTAATTCAATGGAGAGGCCTAGAGAGTTGATCTACCAATTTAAAATGCAAAATGTCAACACAAATAAACCACCTATAAAATTTTAATATAAATGAAAATATGAATGACAAAGATAAGATATAAGATATCTAAAACATCTCATTATTTTTAATGTCGTTTAAGATTACAACTAAAATTTATAAATTAATTTATTTTAATATTCGACATATTTAGGATTTACTACAATAATTTGTTGAAAATTATTTTTCTACTTTATTAAAAAATGTATCAATATTAAATTTATTAAATCATAGTATTAAGAATTTGAATTAGCTTAGACTATAATCTCACAAAGCATATACACAAATACAATAATCCTATTTTTTCAAATATTAATTCAAAGGTTTAAAAGAATTAAGGTTTTTAATATAAATGAAGTAATAGTTTGGCATATGTATAAAGTTTAAATCACCTAAAAATAGGGCATTATATTAATCTCACTTAAGGAATCGAATTAAAAGATTTTATAAAGAAATAAAATAGTATTTTTATACATCAATTAAAGTTTTCAAATAAATTTTGAAATAAATTTTTAGGGATGAATTTAATGCAAATGACTTCTTCGGGAAGTATTTCCTATATTTTTCTTTTGTATTTGGCCAATTCTGAGAAGGATATTGGGTCATATTTTAAATTTTGTATTATTCATTTTTTCCTTTATTTTATTTATCTCTACTTTTTATTTTCGAGATATGTATTTTTTAAGGAACAGGAACCATGTTCAAATTGCACATATATTAAATAATAAGGTGAGTGGTTAATTTGTCTTTTCCCTTCGAATTTGTTTAGGTAACCCCATATATGCCTCTTTTTGAGAAATCATGAATGCATGAAGAGAATGACATATACTTTAAATTTCTACTTAACTTATTAAAGTCGAGTAATAAAAATAAACATTTAACACTCCATTAGGTGTAATTCAATGGAGAGGCCTAGAGAGTTAATCTACCAATTTAAAATGCAAAATGTCAACACAAATAAACCACCTATAAAATTTTAATATAAATGAAAATATGAATGACAAAGATAAGATATAAGATATCTAAAACATCTCATTATTTTTAATGTCGTTTAAGATTACAACTAAAATTTATAAATTAATTTATTTTAATATTCGACATATTTAGGATTTACTACAATAATTTGTTGAAAATTATTTTTCTACTTTATTAAAAAATGTATCAATATTAAATTTATTAAATCATAGTATTAAGAATTTGAATTAGCTTAGACTATAATCTCACAAAGCATATACACAAATACAATAATCCTATTTTTTCAAATATTAATTCAAAGGTTTAAAAGAATTAAGGTTTTTAATATAAATGAAGTAATAGTTTGGCATATGTATAAAGTTTAAATCACCTAAAAATAGGGCATTATATTAATCTCACTTAAGGAATCGAATTAAAAGATTTTATAAAGAAATAAAATAGTATTTTTATACATCAATTAAAGTTTTCAAATAAATTTTGAAATAAATTTTTAGGGATGAATTTAATGCAAATGACTTCTTCGGGAAGTATTTCCTATACTTTTCTTTTGTATTTGGCCAATTCTGAGAAGGATATTGGGTCATATTTTAAATTTTGTATTATTCATTTTTTCCTTTATTTTATTTATCTCTACTTTTTATTTTCGAGATATGTATTTTTTAAGGAACAGGAACCATGTACAAATTGCACATATATTAAATAATAAGGTGAGTGGTTAATTTGTCTTTTCCCTTCGAATTTGTTTAGGTAACCCCATATATGCCTCTTTTTGAGAAATCATGAATGCATGAAGAGAAAGACATATACTTTAAATTTCTACTTAACTTATTAAAGTCGAGTAATAAAAATAAACATTTAACACTCCATTAGGTGTAATTCAATGGAGAGGCCTAGAGAGTTAATCTACAAATTTAAAATGCAAAAAGTCAACACAAATAAACCACCTATAAAATTTTAATATAAATGAAAATATGAATGACAAAGATAAGATATAAAAAATCTAAAACATCTCATTATTTTTAATGTCGTTTAAGATTACAACTAAAATTTATAAATTAATTTATTTTAATATTCAAAATATTTAGGATTTACTACAATAATTTGTTGAAAATTATTTTTCTACTTTATTAAAAAATGTATCAATATTAAATTTATTAAATCATATTATTAAGAATTTGAATTAGCTTAGACTATAATCTCACAAAGCATATACACAAATACAATAATCCTATTTTTTCAAATATTAATTCAAAGGTTTAAAAGAATTAAGGTTTTTAATATAAATGAAGTAATAGTTTGGCATATGTATAAAGTTTAAATCACCTAAAAATAGGGCACTATATTAATCTCACTTAAGGAATCGAATTAAAAGATTTTATAAAGAAATAAAATAGTATTTTTATACATCAATTAAAGTTTTCAAATAAATTTTGAAATAAATTTTTAGGGATGAATTTAATGCAAATGACTTCTTCGGGAAGTATTTCCTATATTTTTCTTTTGTATTTGGCCAATTCTGAGAAGGATATTGGGTCATATTTTAAATTTTGTATTATTCATTTTTTCCTTTATTTTATTTATCTCTACTTTTTATTTTCGAGATATGTATTTTTCAAGGAATAGGAACCATGTACAAATTGTACATATATTAAATAATAAGGTGAGTGGTTAATTTGTCTTTTCCCTTCGAATTTGTTTAGGTAACCCCATATATGCCTCTTTTTGAGAAATCATTAATGCATGAAGAGAAAGACATATACTTTAAATTTCTACTTAACTTATTAAAGTCAAGTAATAAAAATAAACATTTAACACTCTATTAGGTGTAATTTAATGCAGAGGCCTAAAGAGTTAATCTACCAATTTAAAATGCAAAAAGTCAACACAAATAAACCACCTATAAAATTTTAATATAAATGAAAACATGAATGACAAAGATAAGATATAAAAAATCTAAAACATCTCATTATTTTTAATGTCGTTTAAGATTACAATTAAAATTTATAAAATAATTTATTTTAATATTCGACATATTTAGGATTTACTACAATAATTTGTTGAAAATTATTTTTCTACTTTATTAAAAAATGTATCAATATTAAATTTATTAAATCATAGTATTAAGAATTTGAATTAGCTTAGACTATAATCTCACAAAGCATATTCACAAATACAATAATCCTATTTTTTCAAATATTAATTCAAAGGTTTAAAAGAATTAAGGTTTTTAATATAAATGAAGTAATAGTTTGGCATATGTATAAAGTTTAAATCACCTAAAAATAGGGCATTATATTAATCTCACTTAAGGAATCGAATTAAAAGATTTTATAAAGAAATAAAATAGTATTTTTATACATCAATTAAATTTTTCAAATAAATTTTGAAATAAATTTTTAGGGATGAATTTAATGTAAATGACTTCTTCGGGAAGTATTTCCTATATTTTTATTTTGTATTTGGCCAATTCTGAGAAGGATATTGGGTCATAGTATAAATTTTGTATTATTCATTTTTTCCTTTATTTTATTTATCTCTACTTTTTACTTTCGAGATATGTATTTTTCAAGGAACAGGAACCATGTACAAATTGTACATATATTAAATAATAAGGTGAGTGATTAATGTGTGTTTTCCCTTCGAATTTGTTTAGGTAACCCTATATATGTCTCTTTTTGAGAAATCATTAATGCATGAAGAGAAAGACATATACTTTAAATTTCTACTTAACTTATTAAAGTCAAGTAATAAAAATAAATATTTAACACTCCATTAGGTGTAATTCAATGTAGAGGCCTAGAGAGTTCATTTACCAATTTAAAATGCAAAAAGTCAACACAAATAAACGACCTATAAAATTTTAATATAAATTAAAATATGAATGACAAAGATAAGATATAAGAAATCTAAAACATCTGATTATTTTTAATGTCGTTTAAGATTACAACTAAAATTTATAAAATAATTTATTTTAATATTTGACATATTTAGGATTTACTATAATAATTTGTTGAAAATTATTTTCCAATTTTATTAAAAAATGTATCAATATTAAATTTATTAAATCATAGTATTAAGAATTTGAATTAGCTTAGACTGTAATCTCACAAAGCATATACACAAATACCATAATCCTATTTTTTCAAATATCAATTCAAAGGTATAAAAGAATTAAGGTTTTTAATATAAATGAAGTAATAGTTTGGCATATGTATAAAGTTTAAATCATCTAAAAATAGGGCATTATATTAATCTCACTAAAGGAGTCGAATTAAAAGATTTTATAAAGAAATAAAATAGTATTTTTATACATCAATTAAATTTTTCAAATAAATTTTGAAATAAATTTTTAGGGATGAATTTAATGCAAATGACTTCTTCGGGAAGTATTTCCTATATTTTTCTTTTGTATTTGGCCAATTCTGAGATGGATATTGGGTCATATTATAAATTTTGTATTACTCATTTTTTTCTTTATTTTATTTATCTCTACTTTTTATTTTCGAGATATGTATTTTTTAAGGAACAGGAACCATGTACAAATTGTACATATATTAAATAATAAGGTGAGTGGTTAATTTGTCTTTTCCCTTCGAATTTGTTTAGGTAACCCCATATATGCCTCTTTTTGAGAAATCATGAATGCATGAAGAGAAAGACATATACTTTAAATTTCTACTTAACTTATTAAAGTCGAGTAATAAAAATAAACATTTAACACTCCATTAGGTGTAATTTAATGGAGAGGCCTAGAGAATTAATCTACCAATTTAAAATGCAAAAAGTCAACACAAATAAACCACCTATAAAATTTTAATATAAATGAAAATATGAATGACAAAGATAAGATATAAAAAATCTAAAGCATCTCATTATTTTTAATGTCGTTTAAGATTACAACTAAAATTTATAAATTAATTTATTTTAATATTCGACATATTTAGGATTTACTACAATAATTTGTTGAAAATTATTTTCCAACTTTATTAAAAAATGTGTCTATATTAAATTTATGAAATCATAGTATTAAATATTTGAATTAGCTTAGACTGTAATCTCACAAAGCATATACACAAATACCATAATCCTATTTTTTTCAAATATTAATTCAAAGGTATAAAAGAAATAAGGTTTTTAATATAAATGAAGTAATAGTTTGGCATATGTATAAAGTTTAAATCATCTAAAAATAGGGCATTATATTAATCTCACTAAAGGAGTCGAATTAAAAGATTTTATAAAGAAATAAAATAGTATTTTTATACATCAATTTAATTTTTCAAATAAATTTTGAAATAAATTTTTAGGGATGAATTTAATGCAAATGACTTCTTCGGGAAGTATTTCCTATATTTTTCTTTTGTATTTGGCCAATTCTGAGATGGATATTGGGTCATATTATAAATTTTGTATTACTCATTTTTTTCTTTATTTTATTTATCTCTACTTTTTATTTTCGAGATATGTATTTTTTAAGGAACAGGAACCATGTACAAATTGTACATATATTAAATAATAAGGTGAGTGGTTAATTTGTCTTTTCCCTTCGAATTTGTTTAGGTAACCCCATATATGCCTCTTTTTGAGAAATCATGAATGCATGAAGAGAAAGACATATACTTTAAATTTCTACTTAACTTATTAAAGTCGAGTAATAAAAATAAACATTTAACACTCCATTAGGTGTAATTCAATGGAGAGGCCTAGAGAATTAATCTACCAATTTAAAATGCAAAAAGTCAACACAAATAAACCACCTATAAAATTTTAATATAAATGAAAATATGAATGACAAAGATAAGATATAAAAAATCTAAAGCATCTCATTATTTTTAATGTCGTTTAAGATTACAACTAAAATTTATAAATTAATTTATTTTAATATTCGACATATTTAGGATTTACTACAATAATTTGTTGAAAATTATTTTCCAACTTTATTAAAAAATGTGTCTATATTAAATTTATTAAATCATAGTATTAAAAATTTGAATTAGCTTAGACTGTAATCTCACAAAGCATATACACAAATACCATAATCCTATTTTTTTCAAATATTAATTCAAAGGTATAAAAGAAATAAGGTTTTTAATATAAATGAAGTAATAGTTTGGCATATGTATAAAGTTTAAATCACCTATAAATAGGGCATTATATTAATCTCACTAAAGGAGTCGAATTAAAAGATTTTATAAAGAAATAAATTAGTATTTTTATACATCAATTAAATTTTTCAAACAAATTTTGAAATAAATTTTTAGGGATGAATTTAATGGAAATGACTTCTTCGGGAAGTATTTCCTATATTTTTCTTTTGTATTTGGCCAATTCTGAGAAGGATATTGCGTCATATTATAAATTTTGTATTATTCATTTTTTTCTTTATTTTATTTATCTCTACTTTTTATTTTCGAGATATGTATTTTTTAAGGAACAGGAACCATGTACAAATTGTACATATATTAAATAATAAGGTGAGTGGTTAATTTGTCTTTTCCCTTCGAATTTGTTTAGGTAACCCCATATATGCCTCTTTTTGAGAAATCATGAATGCATGAAGAGAAAGACATATACTTTAAATTTCTACTTAACTTATTAAAGTCGAGTAATAAAAATAAACATTTAACACTCCATTAGGTGTAATTCAATGGAGAGGCATAGAGAGTTAATCTACCAATTTAAAATGCAAAAAGTCAACACAAATAAACCACCTATAAAATTTTAATATAAATGAAAATATGAATGACAAAGATAAGATATAAAAAATCTAAAACATCTCATTATTTTTAATGTCGTTTAAGATTACAACTAAAATTTATAAATTAATTTATTTTAATATTCGAAATATTTAGGATTTACTACAATAATTTGTTGAAAATTATTTTTCTACTTTATTAAAAAATGTATCAATATTAAATTTATTAAATCATATTATTAAGAATTTGAATTAGCTTAGACTATAATCTCACAAAGCATATACACAAATACAATAATCCTATTTTTTCAAATATTAATTCAAAGGTTTAAAAGAATTATGGTTTTTAATATAAATGAAGTAATAGTTTCGCATATGTATAAAGTTTAAATCACCTAAAAATAGGGCACTATATTAATCTCACTTAAGGAATCGAATTAAAAGATTTTATAAAGAAATAAAATAGTATTTTTATACATCAATTAAAGTTTTCAAATAAATTTTGAAATAAATTTTTAGGGATGAATTTAATGCAAATGACTTCTTCGGGAAGTATTTCCTATATTTTTCTTTTGTATTTGGCCAATTCTGAGAAGGATATTGGGTCATATTTTAAATTTTGTATTATTCATTTTTTCCTTTATTTTATTTATCTCTACTTTTTATTTTCGAGATATGTATTTTTTAAGGAACAGGAACCATGTACAAATTGTACATATATTAAATAATAAGGTGAGTGGTTAATTTGTCTTTTCCCTTCGAATTTGTTTAGGTAACCCCATATATGCCTCTTTTTGAGAAATCATGAATGCATGAAGAGATAGACATATACTTTAAATTTCTACTTAACTTATTAAAGTCGAGTAATAAAAATAAACATTTAACACTCCATTAGGTGTAATTCAATGGAGAGGCCTAGAGAGTTAATCTACCAATTTAAAATGCAAAAAGTCAACACAAATAAACCACCTATAAAATTTTAATATAAATGAAAACATGAATGACAAAGATAAGATATAAAAAATCTAAAACATCTCATTATTTTTAATGTCGTTTAAGATTACAATTAAAATTTATAAAATAATTTATTTTAATATTCGACATATTTAGGATTTACTACAATAATTTGTTGAAAATTATTTTTCTACTTTATTAAAAAATGTATCAATATTAAATTTATTAAATCATAGTATTAAGAATGTGAATTAGCTTAGACTATAATCTCACAAAGCATATTCACAAATACAATAATCCTATTTTTTCAAATATTAATTCAAAGGTTTAAAAGAATTAAGGTTTTTAATATAAATGAAGTAATAGTTTGGCATATGTATAAAGTTTAAATCACCTAAAAATAGGGCATTATATTAATCTCACTTAAGGAATCGAATTAAAAGATTTTATAAAGAAATAAAATAGTATTTTTATACATCAATTAAATTTTTCAAATAAATTTTGAAATAAATTTTTAGGGATGAATTTAATGTAAATGACTTCTTCGGGAAGTATTTCCTATATTTTTCTTTTGTATTTGGCCAATTCTGAGAAGGATATTGGGTCATAGTATAAATTTTGTATTATTCATTTTTTCCTTTATTTTATTTATCTCTACTTTTTATTTTCGAGATATGTATTTTTCAAGGAACATGAACCATGTACAAATTGTACATATATTAAATAATAAGGTGAGTGGTTAATGTGTGTTTTCCCTTCGAATTTGTTTAAGGTAACCCTATATATGTCTCTTTTTGAGAAATCATTAATGCATGAAGAGAAAGACATATACTTTAAATTTCTACTTAACTTATTAAAGTCAAGTAATAAAAATAAACATTCAACACTCTATTAGGTGTAATTCAATGCAGAGGCCTAAAGAGTTAATCTACCAATTTAAAATGCAAAAAGTCAACACAAATAAACCACCTATAAAATTTTAATATAAATGAAAACATGAATGACAAAGATAAGATATAAAAAATCTAAAACATCTCATTATTTTTAATGTCGTTTAAGATTACAATTAAAATTTATAAAATAATTTATTTTAATATTCGACATATTTAGGATTTACTACAATAATTTGTTGAAAATTATTTTTCTACTTTATTAAAAAATGTATCAATATTAAATTTATTAAATCATAGTATTAAGAATGTGAATTAGCTTAGACTATAATCTCACAAAGCATATTCACAAATACAATAATCCTATTTTTTCAAATATTAATTCAAAGGTTTAAAAGAATTAAGGTTTTTAATATAAATGAAGTAATAGTTTGGCATATGTATAAAGTTTAAATCACCTAAAAATAGGGCATTATATTAATCTCACTTAAGGAATCGAATTAAAAGATTTTATAAAGAAATAAAATAGTATTTTTATACATCAATTAAATTTTTCAAATAAATTTTGAAATAAATTTTTAGGGATGAATTTAATGTAAATGACTTCTTCGGGAAGTATTTCCTATATTTTTCTTTTGTATTTGGCCAATTCTGAGAAGGATATTGGGTCATAGTATAAATTTTGTATTATTCATTTTTTCCTTTATTTTATTTATCTCTACTTTTTATTTTCGAGATATGTATTTTTCAAGGAACAGGAACCATGTACAAATTGTACATATATTAAATAATAAGGTGAGTGGTTAATGTGTGTTTTCCCTTCGAATTTGTTTAGGTAACCCTATATATGTCTCTTTTTGAGAAATCATTAATGCATGAAGAGAAAGACATATACTTTAAATTTCTACTTAACTTATTAAAGTCAAGTAATAAAAATAAATATTTAACACTCCATTAGGTGTAATTCAATGTAGAGGCCTAGAGAGTTAATTTACCAATTTAAAATGCAAAAAGTCAACACAAATAAACCACCTATAAAATTTTAATATAAATTAAAATATGAATGACAAAGATAAGATATAAGAAATCTAAAACATCTGATTATTTTTAATGTCGTTTAAGATTACAACTAAAATTTATAAAATAATTTATTTTAATATTTGACATATTTAGGATTTACTATAATAATTTGTTGAAAATTATTTTCCAATTTTATTAAAAAATGTATCAATATTAAATTTATTAAATCATAGTATTAAGAATTTGAATTAGCTTAGACTGTAATCTCACAAAGCATATACACAAATACCATAATCCTATTTTTTCAAATATCAATTCAAAGGTATAAAAGAATTAAGGTTTTTAATATAAATGAAGTAATAGTTTGGCATATGTATAAAGTTTAAATCATCTAAAAATAGGGCATTATATTAATCTCACTAAAGGAGTCGAATTAAAAGATTTTATAAAGAAATAAAATAGTATTTTTATACATCAATTAAATTTTTCAAATAAATTTTGAAATAAATTTTTAGGGATGAATTTAATGCAAATGACTTCTTCGGGAAGTATTTCCTATATTTTTCTTTTGTATTTGGCCAATTCTGAGAAGGATATTGGGTCATATTTTAAAATTTGTATTATTCATTTTTTCCTTTATTTTATTTATCTCTACTTTTTATTTTCGAGATATGTATTTTTCAAGGAATAGGAACCATGTACAAATTGTACATATATTAAATAATAAGGTGAGTGGTTAATTTGTCTTTTCCCTTCGAATTTGTTTAGGTAACCCCATATATGCCTCTTTTTGAGAAATCATTAATGCATGAAGAGAAAGACAAATACTTTAAATTTCTACTTAACTTATTAAAGTCAAGTAATAAAAATAAACAATTAACACTCCATTAGGTGTAATTCAATGTAGAGGCCTACAGAGTTAATCTACCAATTTAAAATGCAAAAAGTCAACACAAATAAACCACCTATAAAATTTTAATATAAATGAAAACATGAATGACAAAGATAAGATATAAAAAATCTAAAACATCTAATTATTTTTAATGTCGTTTAAGATTACAATTAAAATTTATAAAATAATTTATTTTAATATTCGACATATTTAGGATTTACTACAATAATTTGTTGAAAATTATTTTTCTACTTTATTAAAAAATGTATCAATATTAAATTTATTAAATCATAGTATTAAGAATGTGAATTAGCTTAGACTATAATCTCACAAAGCATATTCACAAATACAATAATCCTATTTTTTCAAATATTAATTCAAAGGTTTAAAAGAATTAAGGTTTTTAATATAAATGAAGTAATAGTTTGGCATATGTATAAAGTTTAAATCACCTAAAAATAGGGCATTATATTAATCTCACTTAAGGAATCGAATTAAAAGATTTTATAAAGAAATAAAATAGAATTTTTATACATCAATTAAATTTTTCAAATAAATTTTGAAATAAATTTTTAGGGATGAATTTAATGTAAATGACTTCTTCGGGAAGTATTTCCTATATTTTTCTTTTGTATTTGGCCAATTCTGAGAAGGATATTGGGTCATAGTATAAATTTTGTATTATTCATTTTTTCCTTTATTTTATTTATCTCTACTTTTTATTTTCGAGATATGTATTTTTCAAGGAACAGGAACCATGTACAAATTATACATATATTAAATAATAAGGTGAGTGGTTAATGTGTGTTTTCCCTTCGAATTTGTTTAGGTAACCCTATATATGTCTCTTTTTGAGAAATCATTAATGCATGAAGAGAAAGACATATACTTTAAATTTCTACTTAACTTATTAAAGTCAAGTAATAAAAATAAATATTTAACACTCCATTAGGTGTAATTCAATGTAGAGGCCTAGAGAGTTAATTTACCAATTTAAAATGCAAAAAGTCAACACAAATAAACCACCTATAAAATTTTAATATAAATTAAAATATGAATGACAAAGATAAGATATAAGAAATCTAAAACATCTGATTATTTTTAATGTCGTTTAAGATTACAACTAAAATTTATAAAATAATTTATTTTAATATTTGACATATTTAGGATTTACTATAATAATTTGTTGAAAATTATTTTCCAATTTTATTAAAAAATGTATCAATATTAAATCATAGTATTAAGAATTTGAATTAGCTTAGACTGTAATCTCACAAAGCATATACACAAATACCATAATCCTATTTTTTCAAATATTAATTCAAAGGTATAAAAGAAATAAGGTTTTTAATATAAATGAAGTAATAGTTTGGCATATGTATAAAGTTTAAATCACCTATAAATAGGGGCATTATATTAATCTCACTAAAGGAGTCGAATTAAAAGATTTTATAAAGAAATAAATTAGTATTTTTATACATCAATTAAATTTTTCAAACAAATTTTGAAATAAATTTTTAGGGATGAATTTAATGGAAATGACTTCTTCGGGAAGTATTTCCTATATTTTTCTTTTGTATTTGGCCAATTCTGAGAAGGATATTGCGTCATATTATAAATTTTGTATTATTCATTTTTTTCTTTATTTTATTTATCTCTACTTTTTATTTTCGAGATATGTATTTTTTAAGGAACAGGAACCATGTACAAATTGTACATATATTAAATAATAAGGTGAGTGGTTAATTTGTCTTTTCCCTTCGAATTTGTTTAGGTAACCCCATATATGCCTCTTTTTGAGAAATCATGAATGCATGAAGAGAAAGACATATACTTTAAATTTCTACTTAACTTATTAAAGTCGAGTAATAAAAATAAACAATTAACACTCCATTAGGTGTAATTCAATGGAGAGGCCTAGAGAGTTAATCTACCAATTTAAAATGCAAAAAGTCAACACAAATAAACCACCTATAAAATTTTTAATATAAATGAAAATATGAATGACAAAGATAAGATATAAAAAATCTAAAACATCTCATTATTTTTAATGTCGTTTAAGATTACAACTAAAATTTATAAATTAATTTATTTTAATATTCGAAATATTTAGGATTTACTACAATAATTTGTTGAAAATTATTTTTCTACTTTATTAAAAAATGTATCAATATTAAATTTATTAAATCATATTATTAAGAATTTGAATTAGCTTAGACTATAATCTCACAAAGCATATACACAAATACAATAATCCTATTTTTTCAAATATTAATTCAAAGGTTTAAAAGAATTATGGTTTTTAATATAAATGAAGTAATAGTTTGGCATATGTATAAAGTTTAAATCACCTAAAAATAGGGCACTATATTAATCTCACTTAAGGAATCGAATTAAAAGATTTTATAAAGAAATAAAATAGTATTTTTATACATCAATTAAAGTTTTCAAATAAATTTTGAAATAAATTTTTAGGGATGAATTTAATGCAAATGACTTCTTCGGGAAGTATTTCCTATATTTTTCTTTTGTATTTGGCCAATTCTGAGAAGGATATTGGGTCATATTTTAAATTTTGTATTATTCATTTTTTCCTTTATTTTATTTATCTCTACTTTTTATTTTCGAGATATGTATTTTTTAAGGAACAGGAACCATGTACAAATTGTACATATATTAAATAATAAGGTGAGTGGTTAATTTGTCTTTTCCCTTCGAATTTGTTTAGGTAACCCCATATATGCCTCTTTTTGAGAAATCATGAATGCATGAAGAGAAAGACATATACTTTAAATTTCTACTTAACTTATTAAAGTCGAGTAATAAAAATAAACATTTAACACTCCATTAGGTGTAATTCAATGGAGAGGCCTAGAGAGTTAATCTACCAATTTAAAATGCAAAAAGTCAACACAAATAAACCACCTATAAAATTTTAATATAAATGAAAACATGAATGACAAAGATAAGATATAAAAAATCTAAAACATCTCATTATTTTTAATGTCGTTTAAGATTACAATTAAAATTTATAAAATAATTTATTTTAATATTCGACATATTTAGGATTTACTACAATAATTTGTTGAAAATTATTTTTCTACTTTATTAAAAAATGTATCAATATTAAATTTATTAAATCATAGTATTAAGAATGTGAATTAGCTTAGACTATAATCTCACAAAGCATATTCACAAATACAATAATCCTATTTTTTCAAATATTAATTCAAAGGTTTAAAAGAATTAAGGTTTTTAATATAAATGAAGTAATAGTTTGGCATATGTATAAAGTTTAAATCACCTAAAAATAGGGCATTATATTAATCTCACTTAAGGAATCGAATTAAAAGATTTTATAAAGAAATAAAATAGTATTTTTATACATCAATTAAATTTTTCAAATAAATTTTGAAATAAATTTTTAGGGATGAATTTAATGTAAATGACTTCTTCGGGAAGTATTTCCTATATTTTTCTTTTGTATTTGGCCAATTCTGAGAAGGATATTGGGTCATAGTATAAATTTTGTATTATTCATTTTTTCCTTTATTTTATTTATCTCTACTTTTTATTTTCGAGATATGTATTTTTCAAGGAACAGGAACCATGTACAAATTGTACATATATTAAATAATAAGGTGAGTGGTTAATGTGTGTTTTCCCTTCGAATTTGTTTAGGTAACCCTATATATGTCTCTTTTTGAGAAATCATTAATGCATGAAGAGAAAGACATATACTTTAAATTTCTACTTAACTTATTAAAGTCAAGTAATAAAAATAAACATTCAACACTCTATTAGGTGTAATTCAATGCAGAGGCCTAAAGAGTTAATCTACCAATTTAAAATGCAAAAAGTCAACACAAATAAACCACCTATAAAATTTTAATATAAATGAAAACATGAATGACAAAGATAAGATATAAAAAATCTAAAACATCTCATTATTTTTAATGTCGTTTAAGATTACAATTAAAATTTATAAAATAATTTATTTTAATATTCGACATATTTAGGATTTACTACAATAATTTGTTGAAAATTATTTTTCTACTTTATTAAAAAATGTATCAATATTAAATTTATTAAATCATAGTATTAAGAATGTGAATTAGCTTAGACTATAATCTCACAAAGCATATTCAAAAATACAATAATCCTATTTTTTCAAATATTAATTCAAAGGTTTAAAAGAATTAAGGTTTTTAATATAAATGAAGTAATAGTTTGGCATATGTATAAAGTTTAAATCACCTAAAAATAGGGCATTATATTAATCTCACTTAAGGAATCGAATTAAAAGATTTTATAAAGAAATAAAATAGTATTTTTATACATCAATTAAATTTTTCAAATAAATTTTGAAATAAATTTTTAGGGATGAATTTAATGTAAATGACTTCTTCGGGAAGTATTTCCTATATTTTTCTTTTGTATTTGGCCAATTCTGAGAAGGATATTGGGTCATAGTATAAATTTTGTATTATTCATTTTTTCCTTTATTTTATTTATCTCTACTTTTTATTTTCGAGATATGTATTTTTCAAGGAACAGAAACCATGTACAAATTGTACATATATTAAATAATAAGGTGAGTGGTTAATGTGTGTTTTCCCTTCGAAGTTGTTTAGGTAACCCATATATGTCTCTTTTTGAGAAATCATTAATGCATGAAGAGAAAGACATATACTTTAAATTTCTACTTAACTTATTAAAGTCAAGTAATAAAAATAAATATTTAACACTCCATTAGGTGTAATTCAATGTAGAGGCCTAGAGAGTTAATTTACCAATTTAAAATGCAAAAAGTCAACACAACTAAACCACCTATAAAATTTTAATATAAATTAAAATAAGAATGACAAAGATAAGATATAAGAAATCTAAAACATCTGATTATTTTTAATGTCGTTTAAGATTACAACTAAAATTTATAAAATAATTTATTTTAATATTTGACATATTTAGGATTTACTATAATAATTTGTTGAAAATTATTTTCCAATTTTATTAAAAAATGTATCAATATTAAATTTATTAAATCATAGTATTAAGAATTTGAATTAGCTTAGACTGTAATCTCACAAAGCATATACACAAATACCATAATCCTATTTTTTCAAATATCAATTCAAAGGTATAAAAGAATTAAGGTTTTTAATATAAATGAAGTAATAGTTTGGCATATGTATAAAGTTTAAATCATCTAAAAATAGGGCATTATATTAATCTCACTAAAGGAGTCGAATTAAAAGCTTTTATAAAGAAATAAAATAGTATTTTTATACATCAATTAAATTTTTCAAATAAATTTTGAAATAAATTTTTAGGGATGAATTTAATGCAAATGACTTCTTCGGGAAGTATTTCCTATATTTTTCTTTTGTATTTGGCCAATTCTGAGAAGGATATTGGGTCATATTTTAAAATTTGTATTATTCATTTTTTCCTTTATTTTATTTATCTCTACTTTTTATTTTCGAGATATGTATTTTTCAAGGAATAGGAACCATGTACAAATTGTACATATATTAAATAATAAGGTGAGTGGTTAATTTGTCTTTTCCCTACGAATTTGTTTAGGTAACCCCATATATGCCTCTTTTTGAGAAATCATTAATGCATGAAGAGAAAGACAAATACTTTAAATTTCTACTTAACTTATTAAAGTCAAGTAATAAAAATAAACAATTAACACTCCATTAGGTGTAATTCAATGTAGAGGCCTACAGAGTTAATCTACCAATTTAAAATGCAAAAAGTCAACACAAATAAACCACCTATAAAATTTTAATATAAATGAAAACATGAATGACAAAGATAAGATATAAAAAATCTAAAACATCTAATTATTTTTAATGTCGTTTAAGATTAAAATTAAAATTTATAAAATAATTTATTTTAATATTCGACATATTTAGGATTTACTACAATAATTTGTTGAAAATTATTTTTCTACTTTATTAAAAAATGTATCAATATTAAATTTATTAAATCATAGTATTAAGAATTTGAATTAGCTTAGACTATAATCTCACAAAGCATATTCACAAATACAATAATCCTATTTTTTCAAATATTAATTCAAAGGTTTAAAAGAATTAAGGTTTTTAATATAAATGAAGTAATAGTTTGGCATATGTATAAAGTTTAAATCACCTAAAAATAGGGCATTATATTAATCTCACTTAAGGAATCGAATTAAAAGATTTTATAAAGAAATAAAATAGTATTTTTATACATTAATTAAATTTTTCAAATAAATTTTTAGGGATGAATTTAATGTAAATGACTTCTTCGGGATGTATTTCCTATATTTTTCTTTTGTATTTGGCCAATTCTGAGAAGGATATTGGGTCATAGTATAAATTTTGTCTTATTCATTTTTTCCTTTATTTTATTTATCTCTACTTTTTATTTTCGAGATATGTATTTTTCAAGGAACAGGAACCATGTACAAATTGTACATATATTAAATAATAAGGTGAGTGGTTAATGTGTGTTTTCCCTTCGAATTTGTTTAGGTAACCCCATATATATCTCTTTTTGAGAAATCATTAATGCATGAAGAGAAAGACATATACTTTAAATTTCTACTTAACTTATTAAAGTCAAGTAATAAAAATAAATATTTAACACTCCATTAGGTATAATTCAATGTAGAGGCCTAGAGAGTTAATATACCAATTTAAAATGCAAAAAGTCAACACAAATAAACGACCTATAAAATTTTAATATAAATTAAAATATGAATGACAAAGATAAGATATAAGAAATCTAAAACATCTGATTATTTTTAATGTCGTTTAAGATTACAACTAAAATTTATAAAATAATTTATTTTAATATTGGACATATTTAGGATTTACTATAATAATTTGTTGAAAATTATTTTCCATTTTTATTAAAAAATGTATCAATATTAAATTTATTAAATCATAGTATTAAGAATTTGAATTAGCTTAGACTGTAATCTCACAAAGCATATACACAAATACCATAATCCTATTTTTTCAAATATCAATTCAAATGTATAAAAGAATTAATGTTTTTAATATAAATGAAGTAATAGTTTGGCATATGTATAAAGTTTAAATCAGCTAAAAATAGGGCATTATATTAATCTCACTAAAGGAGTCGAATTAAAAGATTTTATAAAGAAATAAAATAGTATTTTTATACATCAATTAAATTTTTCAAATAAATTTTGAAATAAATTTTTAGGGATGAATTTAATGCAAATGACTTCTTCGGGAAGTATTTCCTATATTTTTCTTTTGTATTTGGCCAATTCTGAGATGGATATTGGGTCATATTATAAATTTTGTATTACTCATTTTTTTCTTTATTTTATTTATCTCTACTTTTTATTTTCGAGATATGTATTTTTTAAGGAACAGGAACCATGTACAAATTGTACATATATTAAATAATAAGGTGAGTGGTTAATTTGTCTTTTCCCTTCGAATTTGTTTAGGTAACCCCATATATGCCTCTTTTTGAGAAATCATGAATGCATGAAGAGAAAGACATATACTTTAAATTTCTACTTAACTTATTAAAGTCGAGTAATAAAAATAAACATTTAACACTACATTAGGTGTAATTCAATGGAGAGGCCTAGAGAGTTAATCTACCAATTTAAAATGCAAAAAGTCAACACAAATAAACCACCTATAAAATTTTAATATAAATGAAAACATGAATGACAAAGATAAGATATAAAAAATCTAAAACATCTGATTATTTTTAATGTCGTTTAAGATTACAACTAAAATTTATAAATTAATTTATTTTAATATTCGACATATTTAGGATTTACTACAATAATTTGTTGAAAATTATTTTCCAACTTTATTAAAAAATGTGTCTATATTAAATTTATTAAATCATAGTATTAAATATTTGAATTAGCTTAGACTGTAATCTCACAAAGCATATACACAAATACCATAATCCTATTTTTTTCAAATATTAATTCAAAGGTATAAAAGAATTAAGGTTTTTAATATAAATGAAGTAATAATTTGGCATATGTATAAAGTTTAAATCACCTATAAATAGGGCATTATATTAATCTCACTAAAGGAGTCGAATTAAAAGATTTTATAAAGAAATAAATTAGTATTTTTATACATCAATTAAAATTTTCAAATAAATTTTGAAATAAATTTTTAGGGATGAATTTAATGCAAATGACTTCTTCGGGAAGTATTTCCTATATTTTTCTTTTGTATTTGGCCAATTCTGAGAAGGATATTGGGTCATATTATAAATTTTGTATTATTCATTTTTTTCTTTATTTTATTTATCTCTACTTTTTATTTTCGAGATATATATTTTTCAAGGAACAGGAACCATGTACAAATTGTACATATATTAAATAATAAGGTGAGTGGTTAATGTGTGTTTTCCCTTCGAATTTGTTTAGGTAACCCTATATATGTCTCTTTTTGAGAAATCATTAATGCATGAAGAGAAAGACATATACTTTAAATTTCTACTTAACTTATTAAAGTCAAGTAATAAAAATAAATATTTAACACTCCATTAGGTGTAATTCAATGTAGAGGCCTAGAGAGTTAATTTACCAATTTAAAATGCAAAAAGTCAACACAAATAAACCACCTATAAAATTTTAATATAAATTAAAATATGAATGACAAAGATAAGATATAAGAAATCTAAAACATCTGATTATTTTTAATGTCGTTTAAGATTACAACTAAAATTTATAAAATAATTTATTTTAATATTTGACATATTTAGGATTTACTATAATAATTTGTTGAAAATTATTTTCCAATTTTATTAAAAAAATGTATCAATATTAAATTTATTAAATCATAGTATTAAGAATTTGAATTAGCTTAGACTGTAATCTCACAAAGCATATACACAAATACCATAATCCTATTTTTTCAAATATCAATTCAAAGGTATAAAAGAATTAAGGTTTTTAATATAAATGAAGTAATAGTTTGGCATATGTATAAAGTTTAAATCACCTAAAAATAGGGCATTATATTAATCTCACTAAAGGAGTCGAATTAAAAGATTTTATAAAGAAATAAAATAGTATTTTTATACATCAATTAAAGTTTTCAAATAAATTTTGAAATAAATTTTTAGGGATGAATTTAATGCAAATGACTTCTTCGGGAAGTATTTCCTATATTTTTCTTTTGTATTTGGCCAATTCTGAGAAGGATATTGGGTCATATTTTAAATTTTGTATTATTCATTTTTTCCTTTATTTTATTTATCTCTACTTTTTATTTTCGAGATATGTATTTTTCAAGGAATAGGAACCATGTACAAATTGTACATATATTAAATAATAAGGTGAGTGGTTAATTTGTGTTTTCCCTTCGAATTTGTTTAGGTAACCCCATATATGCCTCTTTTTGAGAAATCATTAATGCATGAAGAGAAAGACAAATACTTTAAATTTCTACTTAACTTATTAAAGTCAAGTAATAAAAATAAACATTTAACACTCCATTAGGTGTAATTCAATGGAGAGGCCTAGAGAGTTAATCTACCAATTTAAAATGCAAAAAGCAACACAAATAAACCACCTATAAAATTTTAATATAAATGAAAACATGAATGACAAAGATAAGATATAAAAAATCTAAAACATCTAATTATTTTTAATGTCGTTTAAGATTACAATTAAAATTTATAAAATAATTTATTTTAATATTCGACATATTTAGGATTTACTACAATAATTTGTTGAAAATTATTTTTCTACTTTATTAAAAAATGTATCAATATTAAATTTATTAAATCATAGTATTAAGAATTTGAATTAGCTTAGACTATAATCTCACAAAGCATATTCACAAATACAATAATCCTATTTTTTCAAATATTAATTCAAAGGTTTAAAAGAATTAAGGTTTTTAATATAAATGAAGTAATAGTTTGGCATATGTATAAAGTTTAAATCACCTAAAAATAGGGCATTATATTAATCTCACTTAAGGAATCGAATTAAAAGATTTTATAAAGAAATAAAATAGTATTTTTATACATCAATTAAATTTTTCAAATAAATTTTGAAATAAATTTTTAGGGATGAATTTAATGTAAATGACTTCTTCGGGAAGTATTTCCTATATTTTTCTTTTGTATTTGGCCAATTCTGAGAAGGATATTGGGTCATAGTATAAATTTTGTCTTATTCATTTTTTCCTTTATTTTATTTATCTCTACTTTTTATTTTCGAGATATGTATTTTTCAAGGAACAGGAACCATGTACAAATTGTACATATATTAAATAATAAGGTGAGTGGTTAATGTGTGTTTTCCCTTCGAATTTGTTTAGGTAACCCCATATATATCTCTTTTTGAGAAATCATTAATACATGAAGAGAAAGACATATACTTTAAATTTCTACTTAACTTATTAAAGTCAAGTAATAAAAATAAATATTTAACACTCCATTAGGTGTAATTCAATGTAGAGGCCTAGAGAGTTAATATACCAATTTAAAATGCAAAAAGTCAACACAAATAAACGACCTATAAAATTTTAATATAAATTAAAATATGAATGACAAAGATAAGATATAAGAAATCTAAAACATCTGATTATTTTTAATTTCGTTTAAGATTACAACTAAAATTTATAAAATAATTTATTTTAATATTGGACATATTTAGGATTTACTATAATAATTTGTTAAAAATTATTTTCCAATTTTATTAAAAAATGTATCAATATTAAATTTATTAAATCATAGTATTAAGAATTTGAATTAGCTTAGACTGTAATCTCACAAAGCATATACACAAATACCATAATCCTATTTTTTCAAATATCAATTCAAAGGTATAAAAGAATTAAGGTTTTTAATATAAATGAAGTAATAGTTTGGCATATGTATAAAGTTTAAATCAGCTAAAAATAGGGCATTATATTAATCTCACTAAAGGAGTCGAATTAAAAGATTTTATAAAGAAATAAAATAGTATTTTTATACATCAATTAAATTTTTCAAATAAATTTTGAAATAAATTTTTAGGGATGAATTTAATGCAAATGACTTCTTCGGGAAGTATTTCCTATATTTTTCTTTTGTATTTGGCCAATTCTGAGATGGATATTGGGTCATATTATAAATTTTGTATTACTCATTTTTTTCTTTATTTTATTTATCTCTACTTTTTATTTTCGAGATATGTATTTTTTAAGGAACAGGAACCATGTACAAATTGTACATATATTAAATAATAAGGTGAGTGGTTAATTTGTCTTTTCCCTTCGAATTTGTTTAGGTAACCCCATATATGCCTCTTTTTGAGAAATCATGAATGCATGAAGAGAAAGACATATACTTTAAATTTCTACTTAACTTATTAAAGTCGAGTAATAAAAATAAACATTTAACACTACATTAGGTGTAATTCAATGGAGAGGCCTAGAGAGTTAATCTACCAATTTAAAATGCAAAAAGTCAACACAAATAAACCACCTATAAAATTTTAATATAAATGAAAACATGAATGACAAAGATAAGATATAAAAAATCTAAAACATCTGATTATTTTTAATGTCGTTTAAGATTACAACTAAAATTTATAAATTAATTTATTTTAATATTCGACATATTTAGGATTTACTACAATAATTTGTTGAAAATTATTTTCCAACTTTATTAAAAAATGTGTCTATATTAAATTTATTAAATCATAGTATTAAATATTTGAATTAGCTTAGACTGTAATATCACAAAGCATATACACAAATACCATAATCCTATTTTTTTCAAATATTAATTCAAAGGTATAAAAGAATTAAGGTTTTTAATATAAATGAAGTAATAGTTTGGCATATGTATAAAGTTTAAATCACCTATAAATAGGGCATTATATTAATCTCACTAAAGGAGTCGAATTAAAAGATTTTATAAAGAAATAAATTAGTATTTTTATACATCAATTAAATTTTTCAAATAAATTTTGAAATAAATTTTTAGGGATGAATTTAATGCAAATGACTTCTTCGGGAAGTATTTCCTATATTTTTCTTTTGTATTTGGCCAATTCTGAGAAGGATATTGGGTCATATTATAAATTTTGTATTATTCATTTTTTTCTTTATTTTATTTATCTCTACTTTTTATTTTCGAGATATGTATTTTTTAAGGAACAGGAACCATGTACAAATTGTACATATATTAAATAATAAGGTGAGTGGTTAATTTGTCTTTTCCCTTCGAATTTGTTTAGGTAACCCCATATATGCCTCTTTTTGAGAAATCATGAATGCATGAAGAGAAAGACATATACTTTAAATTTCTACTTAACTTATTAAAGTCGAGTAATAAAAATAAACATTTAACACTACATTAGGTGTAATTCAATGGAGAGGCCTAGAGAGTTAATCTACCAATTTAAAATGCAAAAAGTCAACACAAATAAACCACCTATAAAATTTTAATATAAATGAAAACATGAATGACAAAGATAAGATATAAAAAATCTAAAACATCTGATTATTTTTAATGTCGTTTAAGATTACAACTAAAATTTATAAATTAATTTATTTTAATATTCGACATATTTAGGATTTACTACAATAATTTGTTGAAAATTATTTTCCAACTTTATTAAAAAATGTGTCTATATTAAATTTATTAAATCATAGTATTAAATATTTGAATTAGCTTAGACTGTAATCTCACAAAGCATATACACAAATACCATAATCCTATTTTTTTCAAATATTAATTCAAAGGTATAAAAGAATTAAGGTTTTTAATATAAATGAAGTAATAGTTTGGCATATGTATAAAGTTTAAATCACCTATAAATAGGGCATTATATTAATCTCACTAAAGGAGTCGAATTAAAAGATTTTATAAAGAAATAAATTAGTATTTTTATACATCAATTAAATTTTTCAAATAAATTTTGAAATAAATTTTTAGGGATGAATTTAATGCAAATGACTTCTTCGGGAAGTATTTCCTATATTTTTCTTTTGTATTTGGCCAATTCTGAGAAGGATATTGGGTCATATTATAAATTTTGTATTATTCATTTTTTTCTTTATTTTATTTATCTCTACTTTTTATTTTCGAGATATGTATTTTTTAAGGAACAGGAACCATGTACAAATTGTACATATATTAAATAATAAGGTGAGTGGTTAATTTGTCTTTTCCCTTCGAATTTGTTTAGGTAACCCCATATATGCCTCTTTTTGAGAAATCATGAATGCATGAAGAGAAAGACATATACTTTAAATTTCTACTTAACTTATTAAAGTCGAGTAATAAAAATAAACATTTAACACTACATTAGGTGTAATTCAATGGAGAGGCCTAGAGAGTTAATCTACCAATTTAAAATGCAAAAATTCAACACAAATAAACCACCTATAAAATTTTAATATAAATGAAAACATGAATGACAAAGATAAGATATAAAAAATCTAAAACATCTAATTATTTTTAATGTCGTTTAAGATTACAATTAAAATTTATAAAATAATTTATTTTAATATTCGACATATTTAGGATTTACTACAATAATTTGTTGAAAATTATTTTTCTACTTTATTAAAAAATGTATCAATATTAAATTTATTAAATCATAGTATTAAGAATTTGAATTAGCTTAGACTATAATCTCACAAAGCATATTCACAAATACAATAATCCTATTTTTTCAAATATTAATTCAAAGGTTTAAAAGAATTAAGGTTTTTAATATAAATGAAGTAATAGTTTGGCATATGTATAAAGTTTAAATCACCTAAAAATAGGGCATTATATTAATCTCACTTAAGGAAACGAATTAAAAGATTTTATAAAGAAATAAAATAGTATTTTTATACATCAATTAAATTTTTCAAATAAATTTTGAAATAAATTTTTAGGGATGAATTTAATGTAAATGACTTCTTCGGGAAGTATTTCCTATATTTTTCTTTTGTATTTGGCCAATTCTGAGAAGGATATTGGGTCATAGTATAAATTTTGTCTTATTCATTTTTTCCTTTATTTTATTTATCTCTACTTTTTATTTTCGAGATATGTATTTTTCAAGGAACAGGAACCATGTACAAATTGTACATATATTAAATAATAAGGTGAGTGGTTAATGTGTGTTTTCCCTTCGAATTTGTTTAGGTAACCCCATATATGTCTCTTTTTGAGAAATCATTAATGCATGAAGAGAAAGACATATACTTTAAATTTCTACTTAACTTATTAAAGTCAAGTAATAAAAATAAATATTTAACACTCCATTAGGTGTAATTCAATGTAGAGGCCTAGAGAGTTAATATACCAATTTAAAATGCAAAAAGTCAACACAAATAAACGACCTATAAAATTTTAATATAAATTAAAATATGAATGACAAAGATAAGATATAAAAAATCTAAAAATCTGATTATTTTTAATGTCGTTTAAGATTACAACTAAAATTTATAAAATAATTTATTTTAATATTGGACATATTTAGGATTTACTATAATAATTTGTTGAAAATTATTTTCCAATTTTATTAAAAAATGTATCATTATTAAATTTATTAAATCATAGTATTAAGAATTTGAATTAGCTCAGACTTTAATCTCACAAAGCATATACACAAATACCATAATCCTATTTTTTCAAATATCAATTCAAAGGTATAAAAGAATTAAGGTTTTTAATATAAATGAAGTAATAGTTTGGCATATGTATAAAGTTTAAATCAGCTAAAAATAGGGCATTATATTAATCTCACTAAAAGAGTCGAATTAAAAGATTTTATAAAGAAATAAAATAGTATTTTTATACATCAATTAAATTTTTCAAATAAATTTTGAAATAAATTTTTAGGGATGAATTTAATGCAAATGACTTCTTCGGGAAGTATTTCCTATATTTTTCTTTTGTATTTGGCCAATTCTGAGATGGATATTGGGTCATATTATAAATTTTGTATTACTCATTTTTTTCTTTATTTTATTTATCTCTACTTTTTATTTTCGAGATATGTATTTTTTAAGGAACAGGAACCATGTACAAATTGTACATATATTAAATAATAAGGTGAGTGGTTAATTTGTCTTTTCCCTTCGAATTTGTTTAGGTAACCCCATATATGCCTCTTTTTGAGAAATCATGAATGCATGAAGAGAAAGACATATACTTTAAATTTCTACTTAACTTATTAAAGTCAAGTAATAAAAATAAATATTTAACACTCCATTAGGTGTAATTCAATGTAGAGGCCTAGAGAGTTAATTTACCAATTTAAAATGCAAAAAGTCAACACAAATAAACGACCTATAAAATTTTAATATAAATTAAAAGATGAATGACAAAGATAAGATATAAGAAATCTAAAACATCTGATTATTTTTAATGTCGTTTAAGATTACAACTAAAATTTATAAAATAATTTATTTTAATATTTGACATATTTAGGATTTACTATAATAATTTGTTGAAAATTATTTTCCAATTTTATTAAAAAATGTATCAATATTAAATTTATTAAATCATAGTATTAAGAATTTGAATTAGCTTAGACTGTAATCTCACAAAGCATATACACAAATACCATAATCCTATTTTTTCAAATATCAATTCAAAGGTATAAAAGAATTAAGGTTTTTAATATAAATGAAGTAATAGTTTGGCATATGTATAAAGTTTAAATCACCCAAAAATAGGGCATTATATTAATCTCACTTAAGGAATCGAATTAAAAGATTTTATAAAGAAATAAAATAGTATTTTTATACATCAATTAAATTTTTCAAATAAATTTTGAAATAAATTTTTAGGGATGAATTTAATGTAAATGACTTCTTCGGGAAGTATTTCCTATATTTTTCTTTTGTATTTGGCCAATTCTGAGAAGGATATTGGGTCATAGTATAAATTTTGTCTTATTCATTTTTTCCTTTATTTTATTTATCTCTACTTTTTATTTTCGAGATATGTATTTTTCAAGGAACAGGAACCATGTACAAATTGTACATATATTAAATAATAAGGTGAGTGGTTAATGTGTGTTTTCCCTTCGAATTTGTTTAGGTAACCCTATATATGTCTCTTTTTGAGAAATCATTAATGCATGAAGAGAAAGACATATACTTTAAATTTCTACTTAACTTATTAAAGTCAAGTAATAAAAATAAATATTTAACACTCCATTAGGTGTAATTCAATGTAGAGGCCTAGAGAGTTAATTTACCAATTTAAAATGCAAAAAGTCAACACAAATAAACGACCTATAAAATTTTAATATAAATTAAAATATGAATGACAAAGATAAGATATAAGAAATCTAAAACATCTGATTATTTTTAATGTCGTTTAAGATTACAACTAAAATTTATAAATTAATTTATTTTAATATTTAACATATTTAGGATTTATTATAATAATTTGTTGAAAATTATTTTCCAATTTTATTAAAAAATGTATCAATATTAAATTTATTAAATCATAGTATTAAGAATTTGAATTAGCTTAGACTGTAATCTCACAAAGCATATACACAAATACCATAATCCTATTTTTTCAAATATCAATTCAAATGTATAAAAGAATTAAGGTTTTTAATATAAATGAAGTAATAGTTTGGCATATGTATAAAGTTTAAATCATCTAAAAATAGGGCATTATATTAATCTCACTAAAGGAGTCGAATTAAAAGATTTTATAAAGAAATAAAATAGTATTTTTATACATCAATTAAATTTTTCAAATAAATTTTGAAATAAATTTTTAGGGATGAATTTAATGCAAATGACTTCTTCGGGAAGTATTTCCTATATTTTTCTTTTGTATTTGGCCAATTCTGAGATGGATATTGGGTCATATTATAAATTTTGTATTACTCATTTTTTTCTTTATTTTATTTATCTCTACTTTTTATTTTCGAGATATGTATTTTTTAAGGAACAGGAACCATGTACAAATTGTACATATATTAAATAATAAGGTGAGTGGTTAATTTGTCTTTTCCCTTCGAATTTGTTTAGGTAACCCCATATATGCCTCTTTTTGAGAAATCATGAATGCATGAAGAGAAAGACATATACTTTAAATTTCTACTTAACTTATTAAAGTCGAGTAATAAAAATAAACATTTAACACTCCATTAGGTGTAATTCAATGGAGAGGCCTAGAGAGTTAATCTACCAATTTAAAATGCAAAAAGTCAACACAAATAAACCACCTATAAAATTTTAATATAAATGAAAATATGAATGACAAAGATAAGATATAAAAAATCTAAAACATCTCATTATTTTTAATGTCGTTTAAGATTACAACTAAAATTTATAAATTAATTTATTTTAATATTCGACATATTTAGGATTTACTACAATAATTTGTTGAAAATTATTTTCCAACTTTATTAAAAAATGTGTCTATATTAAATTTATTAAATCATAGTATTAAATATTTGAATTAGCTTAGACTGTAATCTCACAAAGCATATACACAAATACCATAATCCTATTTTTTTCAAATATTAATTCAAAGGTATAAAAGAATTAAGGTTTTTAATATAAATGAAGTAATAGTTTGGCATATGTATAAAGTTTAAATCACCTATAAATAGGGCATTATATTAATCTCACTAAAGGAGTCGAATTAAAAGATTTTATAAAGAAATAAATTAGTATTTTTATACATCAATTAAATTTTTCAAATAAATTTTGAAATAAATTTTTAGGGATGAATTTAATGCAAATGACTTCTTCGGGAAGTATTTCCTATATTTTTCTTTTGTATTTGGCCAATTCTGAGAAGGATATTGGGTCATATTATAAATTTTGTATTATTCATTTTTTTCTTTATTTTATTTATCTCTACTTTTTATTTTCGAGATATGTATTTTTTAAGGAACAGGAACCATGTACAAATTGTACATATATTAAATAATAAGGTGAGTGGTTAATTTGTCTTTTCCCTTCGAATTTGTTTAGGTAACCCCATATATGCCTCTTTTTGAGAAATCATGAATGCATGAAGAGAAAGACATATACTTTAAATTTCTACTTAACTTATTAAAGTCGAGTAATAAAAATAAACATTTAACACTCCATTAGGTGTAATTCAATGGAGAGGCCTAGAGAGTTAATCTACCAATTTAAAATGCAAAAAGTCAACACAAATAAACCACCTATAAAATTTTAATATAAATGAAAATATGAATGACAAAGATAAGATATAAAAAATCTAAAACATCTCATTATTTTTAATGTCGTTTAAGATTACAACTAAAATTTATAAATTAATTTATTTTAATATTCGACATATTTAGGATTTACTACAATAATTTGTTGAAAATTATTTTTCTACTTTATTAAAAAATGTATCGATATTAAATTTATTAAATCATAGTATTAAGAATTTGAATTAGCTTAGACTATAATCTCACAAAGCATATACACAAATACAATAATCCTATTTTTTCAAATATTAATTCAAAGGTTTAAAAGAATTAAGGTTTTTAATATAAATGAAGTAATAGTTTGGCATATGTATAAAGTTTAAATCACCTATAAATAGGGCATTATATTAATCTCACTTAAGGAATCGAATTAAAAGATTTTATAAAGAAATAAAATAGTATTTTTATACATCAATTAAAGTTTTCAAATAAATTTTGAAATAAATTTTTAGGGATGAATTTAATGCAAATGACTTCTTCGGGAAGTATTTCCTATATTTTTCTTTTGTATTTGGCCAATTCTGAGAAGGATATTGGGTCATATTTTAAATTTTGTATTATTCATTTTTTCCTTTATTTTATTTATCTCTACTTTTTATTTTCGAGATATGTATTTTTTAAGGAACAGGAACCATGTACAAATTGTACATATATTAAATAATAAGGTGAGTGGTTAATTTGTCTTTTCCCTTCGAATTTGTTTAGGTAACCCCATATATGTATATTTTTGAGAAATCATGAATGCATGAAGAGAAAGACATATACTTTGAATTTCTACTTAACTTATTAAAGTCAAGTAATAAAAATAAACATTTAACACTCCATTAGGTGTAATTCAATGCAGAGGCCTAGAGAGTTAATTTACCAATTTAAAATGCAAAAAGTCAACACAAATAAACCACTTATAAAATTTTAATATAAATCAAAATATGAATGACAAAGATAAGATATAAAAAATCTAAAACATCTCATTATTTTTAATATCGTTTAAGATTACAACTAAAATTTATAAAATATGTTATTTTAATATTCGACATTTTTAGGATTTACAATAATAATTTGTTGAAAATTACTTTTCTATTTTATTAAAAAAATGTATCAATATTAAATTTATTAAATAATAGTATTAAGAATTTGAATTAGCTTAGACTGTAATCTCACAAAGCATATACACAAATTCAATAATCCTATTTTTTTCAAATATTAATTCAAAGGTTTAAAAGAATTAGGGTTTTTAATATAAATGAAGTAATAGTTTGGCATATGTATAAAGTTGAAATCACCTAAAAATAGGGCATTATATTAATCTCACGAAAGGAACCCAATTAAAAGATTTTATAAAGAAATAAAAGAGTCTTTTGATACATCAATTAAATTTTTAAAATAAATTTTGAAATAACTTTTTAGGGATAAATTTAATGCAAATGACTTCTTCAATAAGTATTTCCTATATTTTCTTTTATATTTGGCCAATTCTGAGAAGGATATTGGGTCATAGTATAAAGTTTGTATTATTCATTTTTTTCTTTATTTTATTTATGTCTACTTTTTAATTTTCGAGATATATATTTTTTAAAGAAAATAAACCATGTACAAATAGTACATATATTAAATAATAAGGTGAGTGGTTAAGTTGTGTTTTTTCTTTGAATTTGTTTAGGTAACCCCTTATATGTCTCTTTTTGAGAAATCATGAATGCATGAAAAGAAAAGACATATACTTTAAATTTCTACTTAACTTATTAAAGTCAAGTAATAAAAATAAACATTTAAAACTCTATTAGGTGTAATTTAGTGTAGAGGCCTAGAGAGTTAATCTACCAATTTAAAATGGAAAAAATCAACACAAATAAACTACCTCTAAAATTGTAATATAAATCAAAATATGAATGACAAAGATAAGATATAAAAAATCTAAAACATATCATTTTTTTTAATGTCGTTTAAGATTACAACTAAAATTTATAAAATAAGTTATTTTAATATTCGACATATTTAGGATTTACAATAATAATTTGCTCAAAATTATTTTTCTATTTTATTAAAAAAATGTATCAATATTAAATTTATTAAATCATAGTATTAAGAATTTGAATTAGCTTAGACTGTAATCTCACAAAACATATACACAAATACAATAATCCTACTCTTTCAAATATTAATTCAAAGGTATAAAAGAATTAAGGTTTTTAATATAAATGAAGTAATAGTTTGGCATATGTATAAAGTTTAAATCACCTAAAAATAGGGCATTATATTAATCTCACTAAAGGAATCGAATTAAAAGATTTTATAAAGAAATAAAATAGTATTTTTATAGATCAATTAAATTTTTCAAATAAATTTTGAAATAAATTTTTAGGGATGAATTTAATGCAAATGACTTCTTCGGGAAGTATTTCCAATATTTTTTTTTTGTATTTGGCCAATTCTGAGAAGGATATTGGGTCATATTTTAAATTTTGTATTATTCATTTTTTTCTTTATTTTATTTATGTCTACTTTTTATTTTCGAGATATATATTTTTTAAAGAAAATAAACCATGTACAAATAGTACATATATTAAATAATAAGGTGAGTGGTTAAGTTGTGTTTTTTCTTTGAATTTGTTTAGGTAAACCCCTTATATGTCTCTTTTTGAGAAATCATGAATGCATGAAAAGAAAGACATATACTTTAAATTTCTACTTAACTTATTAAAGTCAAGTAATAAAAATAAACATTTAACACTCCATTAGGTGTAATTCAATGCAGAGGCCTAGAGAGTTAATTTACCAATTTAAAATGCAAAAAGTCAACACAAATAAACCACCTATAAAATTTTAATATAAATCAAAATATGAATGACAAAGATAAGATATAAAAAATCTAAAACATCTCATTATTTTTAATGTCGTTTAAGATTACAACTAAAATTTATAAAATATGTTATTTTAATATTCGACATTTTTAGGATTTACAATAATAATTTGTTGAAAATTACTTTTCTATTTTATTAAAAAAATGTATCAATATTAAATTTATTAAATAATAGTATTAAGAATTTGAATTAGCTTAGACTGTAATCTCACAAAGCATATACACAAATTCAATAATCCTATTTTTTCAAATATTAATTCAAAGGTTTAAAAGAATTAGGGTTTTTAATATAAATGAAGTAATAGTTTGGCATATGTATAAAGTTGAAATCACCTAAAAATAGGGCATTATATTAATCTCACGAAAGGAATCCAATTAAAAGATTTTATAAAGAAATAAAAGAGTATTTTGATACATCAATTAAATTTTTAAAATAAATTTTGAAATAACTTTTTAGGGATAAATTTAATGCAAATGACTTCTTCGAGAAGTATTTCCTATATTTTTCTTTTGTATTTGGCCAATTCTGAGAAGGATATTGGGTCATATTTTAAATTTTGTATTATTCATTTTTTTTCTTTATTTTATTTATCTCTACTTTTTATTTTCGAGATATGTATTTTTTAAGGAAGAGGAACCATGTACAAAATTGTACATATATTAAATAATAAGGTGAGTGGTTAATTTGTCCTTTTCCCTTCGAATTTGTTTAGGTAACCCCATATATGTATAATTTTTGAGAAAATCATGAATTGCATGAAGAGAAAGACATATACTTTGAATTTCTACTTAACTTATTAAAGTCAAGTAATAAAAATAAACATTTAACACTCTATTAGGTGTAATTCAATGGAGAGGCCTAGAGAGTTAATTTACCAATTTAAAATGCAAAAAGTCAACACAAATTAAACACCTATAAAATTTTAATATAAATCAAAATATGAATGACAAAGATAAGATATAAAAAATCTAAAACATCTCATTATTTTTAATATCGTTTAAGATTACAACTAAAATTTATAAAATAATTTATTTTAATATTGGACATATTTAGGATTTACTACAATAATTTGTTGAAAATTATTTTTCTACTTTATTAAAAAATAATCAATATTAAATTTATTAAATCATAGTATTAAGAATTTGAATTAGCATAGACTGTAATCTCACAAAACATATACACAAATACAATAATCCTACTCTTTCAAATATTAATTCAAAGGATAAAAGAATTAAGGTTTTTAATATAAATGAAGTAATAGTTTGGCATATGTATAAAGTTTAAATCACCTAAAAATAGGGCATTATATTAATCTCACTAAAGGAATCGAATTAAAAGATTTTATAAAGAAATTAAATAGTATTTTTATACATCAATTAAATTTTTCAAATAAATTTTGAAATAAATTTTTAGGGATGAATTTAATGCAAATGACTTCTTCGGGAAGTATTTCCAATATTTTTCTTTTGTATTTGGCCAATTCTGAAAAGGATATTGGGTCATAGTATAAATTTTGTATTATTCATTTTTTCCTTTATTTTATTTATCTCTACTTTTTATTTTCGTGATATGTATTTTTCAAGGAACAAGAACCATATACAAATTGTACATATATTAAAATAATAAGGTGAGTAGTTAATTTGTGTTTTCCCTTCGAATTTTTTTAGGTAACCCACATATGTCTCTTTTTGAGAAATCATTAATGCATGAAGAGAAAGACATATACTTTAAATTTCTAATTAACTTATTAAAGTCAAGTAATAAAAATAAACATTTAACACACCATTAGGTGTAATTCAATGTAGAGGCCTAGAGACTTAATCTACCAATTTAAAATGCAAAAAGTCAACACAAATAAACCACCTATAAAATTTTAATATAAATGAAAATATGAATGACAAAGATAAGATATAAAAAATCTAAAACATCTCATTATTTTTAATGTCGTTTAAGATTACAACTAAAATTTATAAATTAATTTATTTTAATATTCGACATATTTAGGATTTTCTACAATAATTTGTTGAAAATTATTTTTCTACTTTATTAAAAAATGTATCAATATTAAATTTATTAAATCATAGTATTAAGAATTTGAATTAGCTTAGACTATAATCTCACAAAGCATATACACAAATACAATAATCCTAATTTATCAAATATTAATTCAAAGGTTTAAAAAAATTAAGGTTTTTAATATAAATGAAGTAATAGTTTGGCATATGTATAAAGTTTAAATCACCTAAAAATAGGGCATTATATTAATCTCACTTAAGGAATCGAATTAAAAGATTTTATAAAGAAATAAAATAGTATTTTTATACATCAATTAAAGTTTTCAAATAAATTTTGAAATAAATTTTTAGGGATGAATTTAATGCAAATGACTTCTTCGGGAAGTATTTCCTATATTTTTCTTTTGTATTTGGCCAATTCTGAGATGGATATTGGGTCATATTATATATTTTGTATTAATTCATTTTTCCCTTTATTTTATTTATCTCTACTTTTTATTTTCGAGATATGTATTTTTTAAGGAACAGGAACCATGTACAAATTGTACATATATTATATAATACGGTGAGTTGTTAATTTGTCTTTTCCTTTCGAATTTGTTTAGGTAACCCCATATATGCCTCTTTTTGAGAAATCATGAATGCATGAAGAGAAAGACATATACTTTAAATTTCTACTTAACTTATTAAAGTCGAGTAATAAAAATAAACATTTAACACTCCATTAGGTGTAATTCAATGGAGAGGCCTAGAGAGTTAATCTACCAATTTAAAATGCAAAAAGTCAACACAAATAAACCACCTATAAAATTTTAATATAAATGAAAATATGAATGACAAAGATAAGATATAAAAAATCTAAAACATCTCATTATTTTTAATGTCGTTTAAGATTACAACTAAAATTTATAAAATAATTTATTTTAATATTGGACATATTTAGGATTTACTACAATAATTTGTTGAAAATTATTTTTCTACTTTATTAAAAAATGTATCAATATTAAATTTATTAAATCATAGTACTAAGAATTTGAATTAGCTTAGACTATAATCTCACAAAGCATATTCACAAATACAATAATCCTATTTTTTCAAATATTAATTCAAAGGTTTAAAAGAATTAAGGTTTTTAATATAAATGAAGTAATAGTTTGGCATATGTATAAAGTTTAAATCACCTAAAAATAGGGCATTATATTAATCTCACTTAAGGAATCGAATTAAAAGATTTTATAAAGAAATAAAATAGTATTTTTATACATCAATTAAATTTTTCAAATAAATTTTGAAATAAATTTTTAGGGATGAATTTAATGTAAATGACTTCTTCGGGAAGTATTTCCTATATTTTTCTTTTGTATTTGGCCAATTCTGAGAAGGATATTGGGTCATAGTATAAATTTTGTATTATTCATTTTTTCCTTTATTTTATTTATCTCTACTTTTTATTTTCGAGATATGTATTTTTCAAGGAACAGGAACCATGTACAAATTGTACATATATTAAATAATAAGGTGAGTGGTTAATGTGTGTTTTCCCTTCGAATTTGTTTAGGTAACCCTATATATGTCTCTTTTTGAGAAATCATTAATGCATGAAGAGAAAGACATATACTTTAAATTTCTACTTAACTTATTAAAGTCAAGTAATAAAAATAAATATTTAACACTCCATTAGGTGTAATTCAATGTAGAGGCCTAGAGAGTTAATTTACCAATTTAAAATGCAAAAAGTCAACACAAATAAACGACCTATAAAATTTTAATATAAATTAAAATATGAATGACAAAGATAAGATATAAGAAATCTAAAACATCTAATTATTTTTAATGTCGTTTAAGATTACAACTAAAATTTATAAAATAAATTATATTAATATTTGACATATTTAGGATTTACTATAATAATTTGTTGAAAATTATTTTCCAATTTTATTAAAAAATGTATCAATATTAAATTTATTAAATCATAGTATTAAGAATTTGAATTAGCATAGACTGTAATCTCACAAAGCATATACACAAATACCATAATCCTATTTTTTCAAATATCAATTCAAAGGTATAAAAGAATTAAGGTTTTTAATATAAATGAACTAATAGTTTGGCATATGTATAAAGTTTAAATCACCTAAAAATAGGGCATTATATTAATCTCACTTAAGGAATCGAGTTAAAAGATTTTATAAAGAAATAAAATAGTATTTTTATACATCAATTAAATTTTTAAAATAAATTTTGAAATAAATTTTTAGGGATGAATTTAATGTAAATGACTTCTTCGGGAAGTATTTCCTATATTTTTCTTTTGTATTTGGCCAATTCTGAGAAGGATATTGGGTCATAGTATAAATTTTGTCTTATTCATTTTTTCCTTTATTTTATTTATATCTACTTTTTATTTTCGAGATATGTATTTTTCAAGGAACAGGAACCATGTACAAATTGTACATATATTAAATAATAAGGTGAGTGGTTAATGTGTGTTTTCCCTTCGAATTTGTTTAGTTAACCCCATATATGTCTCTTTTTGAGAAATCATTAATGCATGAAGAGAAAGACATATACTTTAAATTTCTACTTAACTTATTAAAGTCAAGTAATAAAAATAAACATTTAACACTCCATTAGGTGTAATTCAATGTAGAGGCCTAGAGACTTAATCTACCAATTTAAAATGCAAAAAGTCAACACAAATAAACCACCTATAAAATTTTAATATAAATGAAAATATGAATGACAAAGATAAGATATAAAAAATCTAAAACATCTCATTATTTTTAATGTCGTTTAAGATTACAACTAAAATTTATAAATTAATTTATTTTAATATTCGACATATTTAGGATTTTCTACAATAATTTGTTGAAAATTATTTTTCTACTTTATTAAAAAATGTATCAATATTAAATTTATTAAATCATAGTATTAAGAATTTGAATTAGCTTAGACTATAATCTCACAAAGCATATACACAAATACAATAATCCTAATTTATCAAATATTAATTCAAAGGTTTAAAAAAATTAAGGTTTTTAATATAAATGAAGTAATAGTTTGGCATATGTATAAAGTTTAAATCACCTAAAAATAGGGCATTATATTAATCTCACTTAAGGAATCGAATTAAAAGATTTTATAAAGAAATAAAATAGTATTTTTATACATCAATTAAAGTTTTCAAATAAATTTTGAAATAAATTTTTAGGGATGAATTTAATGCAAATGACTTCTTCGGGAAGTATTTCCTATATTTTTCTTTTGTATTTGGCCAATTCTGAGATGGATATTGGGTCATATTATATATTTTGTATTATTCATTTTTCCCTTTATTTTATTTATCTCTACTTTTTATTTTCGAGATATGTATTTTTTAAGGAACAGGAACCATGTACAAATTGTACATATATTATATAATACGGTGAGTTGTTAATTTGTCTTTTCCTTTCGAATTTGTTTAGGTAACCCCATATATGCCTCTTTTTGAGAAATCATGAATGCATGAAGAGAAAGACATATACTTTAAATTTCTACTTAACTTATTAAAGTCGAGTAATAAAAATAAACATTTAACACTCCATTAGGTGTAATTCAATGGAGAGGCCTAGAGAGTTAATCTACCAATTTAAAATGCAAAAAGTCAACACAAATAAACCACCTATAAAATTTTAATATAAATGAAAATATGAATGACAAAGATAAGATATAAAAAATCTAAAACATCTCATTATTTTTAATGTCGTTTAAGATTACAACTAAAATTTATAAAATAATTTATTTTAATATTGGACATATTTAGGATTTACTACAATAATTTGTTGAAAATTATTTTTCTACTTTATTAAAAAATGTATCAATATTAAATTTATTAAATCATAGTACTAAGAATTTGAATTAGCTTAGACTATAATCTCACAAAGCATATTCACAAATACAATAATCCTATTTTTTCAAATATTAATTCAAAGGTTTAAAAGAATTAAGGTTTTTAATATAAATGAAGTAATAGTTTGGCATATGTATAAAGTTTAAATCACCTAAAAATAGGGCATTATATTAATCTCACTTAAGGAATCGAATTAAAAGATTTTATAAAGAAATAAAATAGTATTTTTATACATCAATTAAATTTTTCAAATAAATTTTGAAATAAATTTTTAGGGATGAATTTAATGTAAATGACTTCTTCGGGAAGTATTTCCTATATTTTTCTTTTGTATTTGGCCAATTCTGAGAAGGATATTGGGTCATAGTATAAATTTTGTATTATTCATTTTTTCCTTTATTTTATTTATCTCTACTTTTTATTTTCGAGATATGTATTTTTCAAGAAACAGGAACCATGTACAAATTGTACATATATTAAATAATAAGGTGAGTGGTTAATGTGTGTTTTCCCTTCGAATTTGTTTAGGTAACCCTATATATGTCTCTTTTTGAGAAATCATTAATGCATGAAGAGAAAGACATATACTTTAAATTTCTACTTAACTTATTAAAGTCAAGTAATAAAAATAAATATTTAACACTCCATTAGGTGTAATTCAATGTAGAGGCCTAGAGAGTTAATTTACCAATTTAAAATGCAAAAAGTCAACACAAATAAACGACCTATAAAATTTTAATATAAATTAAAATATGAATGACAAAGATAAGATATAAGAAATCTAAAACATCTAATTATTTTTAATGTCGTTTAAGATTACAACTAAAATTTATAAAATAAATTATATTAATATTTGACATATTTAGGATTTACTATAATAATTTGTTGAAAATTATTTTCCAATTTTATTAAAAAATGTATCAATATTAAATTTATTAAATCATAGTATTAAGAATTTGAATTAGCTTAGACTGTAATCTCACAAAGCATATACACAAATACCATAATCCTATTTTTTCAAATATCAATTCAAAGGTATAAAAGAATTAAGGTTTTTAATATAAATGAACTAATAGTTTGGCATATGTATAAAGTTTAAATCACCTAAAAATAGGGCATTATATTAATCTCACTTAAGGAATCGAATTAAAAGATTTTATAAAGAAATAAAATAGTATTTTTATACATCAATTAAATTTTTAAAATAAATTTTGAAATAAATTTTTAGGGATGAATTTAATGTAAATGACTTCTTCGGGAAGTATTTCCTATATTTTTCTTTTGTATTTGGCCAATTCTAAGAAGGATATTGGGTCATAGTATAAATTTTGTCTTATTCATTTTTTCCTTTATTTTATTTATATCTACTTTTTATTTTCGAGATATGTATTTTTCAAGGAACAGGAACCATGTACAAATTGTACATATATTAAATAATAAGGTGAGTGGTTAATGTGTGTTTTCCCTTCGAATTTGTTTAGTTAACCCCATATATGTCTCTTTTTGAGAAATCATTAATGCATGAAGAGAAAGACATATACTTTAAATTTCTACTTAACTTATTAAAGTCAAGTAATAAAAATAAACATTTAACACTCCATTAGGTGTAATTCAATGTAGAGGCCTAGAGAGTGAATTTACCAATTTAAAATGCAAAAGGTCAACACAAATAAACGACCTATAAAATTTTAATATAAATCAAAATATGAATGACAAAGATAAGATATAAAAAATCTAAAACAACTCATTATTTTTAATGTCGTTTAAGATTACAACTAAAATTTATAAAATAAGTTATTTTAATATTTGACATATTTAGGATTTACTATAATAATTTGTTGAAAATTATTTTCCAATTTTATTAAAAAATGTATCAATATTAAATTTATTAAATCATAGTACTAAGAATTTGAATTAGCTTAGACTGTAATCTCACAAAGCATATACACAAATACCATAATCCTATTTTTTCAAATATCAATTCAAAGGTATAAAAGAATTAAGGTTTTTAATATAAATGAAGTAATAGTTTGGCATATGTATAAAGTTTAAATCATCTAAAAATAGGGCATTATATTAATCTCACTAAAGGAATCGAATTAAAAGATTTTATAAAGAAATAAAATAGTATTTTTTATACATCAATTAAATTTTTCAAATAAATTTTGAAATAACCTTTTAGGGATAAATTTAATGCAAATGACTTCTTCAATAAGTATTTCCTATATTTTTTCTTTTATATTTAGCCAATTCTGAGAAGGATATTGGGTCATAGTATAAAGTTTGTATTGTTCATTTTTTTTTATTTTATTTACCTCTACTTTTTATATTCGAGATATTTTTTTTTAAAGAAAATAAACCATGTACAAATAGTACATATATTAAATAATAAGGTGAGTGGTTAATTTTAGTTTTCCCTTTGAATTTGTTTAGGTAACCACATATATATCTCTTTTTGAGAAGTCCTGAATGCATGAAGGGAAAGACATATAATTTAAATTTCTACTTAACTTATTCAAGTAAAGTAATAAAAATAAACATTTAACACTCTATTAGGTGTAATTCAATGTAGAGGCCTAGAGAGTTAATCTACCAATTTAAAATGGAAAAAATCAACACAAATAAACTACCTCTAAAATTGTAATATAAATCAAAATATGAATGACAAAGATAAGATATAAAAAATCTAAAACATATCATTTTTTTTAATGTCGTTTAAGATTACAACTAAAATTTATAAAATAAGTTATTTTAATATTCGACATATTTAGGATTTACAATAATAATTTGCTCAAAATTATTTTTCTATTTTATTAAAAAAATGTATCAATATTAAATTTATTAAATCATAGTATTAAGAATTTGAATTAGCTTAGACTGTAATCTCACAAAACATATACACAAATACAATAATCCTACTCTTTCAAATATTAATTCAAAGGTATAAAAGAATTAAGGTTTTTAATATAAATGAAGTAATAGTTTGGCATATGTATAAAGTTTAAATCACCTAAAAATAGGGCATTATATTAATCTCACTAAAGGAATCGAATTAAAAGATTTTATAAAGAAATAAAATAGTATTTTTATAGATCAATTAAATTTTTCAAATAAATTTTGAAATAAATTTTTAGGGATGAATTTAATGCAAATGACTTCTTCGGGAAGTATTTCCAATATTTTTCTTTTGTATTTGGCCAATTCTGAGAAGGATATTGGGTCATATTTTAAATTTTGTATTATTCATTTTTTTCTTTATTTTATTTATGTCTACTTTTTATTTTCGAGATATATATTTTTTAAAGAAAATAAACCATGTACAAATAGTACATATATTAAATAATAAGGTGAGTGGTTAAGTTGTGTTTTTTCTTTGAATTTGTTTAGGTAAACCCTTATATGTCTCTTTTTGAGAAATCATGAATGCATGAAAAGAAAGACATATACTTTAAATTTCTACTTAACTTATTAAAGTCAAGTAATAAAAATAAACATTTAACACTCCATTAGGTGTAATTCAATGCAGAGGCCTAGAGAGTTAATTTACCAATTTAAAATGCAAAAAGTCAACACAAATAAACCACCTATAAAATTTTAATATAAATCAAAATATGAATGACAAAGATAAGATATAAAAAATCTAAAACATCTCATTATTTTTAATGTCGTTTAAGATTACAACTAAAATTTATAAAATATGTTATTTTAATATTCGACATTTTTAGGATTTACAATAATAATTTGTTGAAAATTACTTTTCTATTTTATTAAAAAAATGTATCAATATTAAATTTATTAAATAATAGTATAAAGAATTTGAATTAGCTTAGACTGTAATCTCACAAAGCATATACACAAATTCGAAAATCCTATTTTTTCAAATATTAATTCAAAGGTTTAAAAGAATTAGGGTTTTTAATATAAATGAAGTAATAGTTTGGCATATGTATAAAGTTGAAATCACCTAAAAATAGGGCATTATATTAATCTCACGAAAGGAATCCAATTAAAAGATTTTATAAAGAAATAAAAGAGTATTTTGATACATCAATTAAATTTTTAAAATAAATTTTGAAATAACTTTTTAGGGATAAATTTAATGCAAATGACTTCTTCGGGAAGTATTTCCTATATTTTTCTTTTGTATTTGGCCAATTCTGAGAAGGATATTGGGTCATATTTTAAATTTTGTATTATTCATTTTTTTCTTTATTTTATTTATCTCTACTTTTTATTTTCGAGATATGTATTTTTTAAGGAAGAGGAACCATGTACAAATTGTACATATATTAAATAATAAGGTGAGTGGTTAATTTGTCTTTTCCCTTCGAATTTGTTTAGGTAACCCCATATATGTATATTTTTGAGAAATCATGAATGCATGAAGAGAAAGACATATACTTTGAATTTCTACTTAACTTATTAAAGTCAAGTAATAAAAATAAACATTTAACACTCTATTAGGTGTAATTCAATGGAGAGGCCTAGAGAGTTAATTTACCAATTTAAAATGCAAAAAGTCAACACAAATAAACCACCTATAAAATTTTAATATAAATCAAAATATGAATGACAAAGATAAGATATAAAAAATCTAAAACATCTCATTATTTTTAATGTCGTTTAAGATTACAACTAAAATTTATAAAATAATTTATTTTAATATTGGACATATTTAGGATTTACTACAATAATTTGTTGAAAATTATTTTTCTACTTTATTAAAAAATGTATCAATATTAAATTTATTAAATCATAGTATTAAGAATTTGAATTAGCATAGACTATAATCTCACAAAACATATACACAAATACAATAATCCTACTCTTTCAAATATTAATTCAAAGGTATAAAAGAATTAAGGTTTTTAATATAAATGAAGTAATAGTTTGGCATATGTATAAAGTTTAAATCACCTAAAAATAGGGCATTATATTAATCTCACTAAAGGAATCGAATTAAAAGATTTTATAAAGAAATTAAATAGTATTTTTATACATCAATTAAATTTTTCAAATAAATTTTTAGGGATGAATTTAATGCAAATGACTTCTTCGGGAAGTATTTCCTATATTTTTCTTTTGTATTTGGCCAATTCTGAAAAGGATATTGGGTCATAGTATAAATTTTGTATTATTCATTTTTTCCTTTATTTTATTTATCTCTACTTTTTATTTTCGAGATATGTATTTTTCAAGGAACAAGAACCATATACAAATTGTACATATATTAAATAATAAGGTGAGTAGTTAATTTGTGTTTTCCCTTCGAATTTTTTTAGGTAACCCCACATATGTCTCTTTTTGAGAAATCATTAATGCATGAAGAGAAAGACATATACTTTAAATTTCTAATTAACTTATTAAAGTCAAGTAATAAAAATAAACATTTAACACTCCATTAGGTGTAATTCAATGTAGAGGCCTAGAGACTTAATCTACCAATTTAAAATGCAAAAAGTCAACACAAATAAACCACCTATAAAATTTTAATATAAATGAAAATATGAATGACAAAGATGAGATATAAAAAATCTAAAACATCTCATTATTTTTAATGTCGTTTAAGATTACAACTAAAATTTATAAATTAATTTATTTTAATATTCGACATATTTAGGATTTTCTACAATAATTTGTTGAAAATTATTTTTCTACTTTATTAAAAAATGTATCAATATTAAATTTATTAAATCATAGTATTAAGAATTTGAATTAGCTTAGACTATAATCTCACAAAGCATATACACAAATACAATAATCCTATTTTTTCAAATATTAATTCAAAGGTTTAAAAAAATTAAGGTTTTTAATATAAATGAAGTAATAGTTTGGCATATGTATAAAGTTTAAATCACCTAAAAATAGGGCATTATATTAATCTCACTTAAGGAATCGAATTAAAAGATTTTATAAAGAAATAAAATAGTATTTTTATACATCAATTAAAGTTTTCAAATAATTTTTGAAATAAATTTTTAGGGATGAATTTAATGCAAATGACTTCTTCGGGAAGTATTTCCTATATTTTTCTTTTGTATTTAGCCAATTCTGAGATGGATATTGGGTCATATTATAAATTTTGTATTATTCATTTTTCCCTTTATTTTATTTATCTATACTTTTTATTTTCGAGATATGTATTTTTTAAGGAACAGGAACCATGTACAAATTGTACATATATTATATAATACGGTGAGTGGTTAATTTGTCTTTTCCCTTCGAATTTGTTTAGGTAACCCCATATATGCCTCTTTTTGAGAAATCATGAATGCATGAAGAGAAAGACATATACTTTAAATTTCTACTTAACTTATTAAAGTCGAGTAATAAAAATAAACATTTAACACTACATTAGGTGTAATTCAATGGAGAGGCCTAGAGATTTAATCTACCAATTTAAAATGCAAAAAGTCAACACAAATAAACCACCTATAAAATTTTAATATAAATGAAAATATGAATGACAAAGATAAGATATAAAAAATCTAAAACATCTCATTATTTTTAATGTCGTTTAAGATTACAACTAAAATTTATAAAATAATTTATTTTAATATTGGACATATTTAGGATTTACTACAATAATTTGTTGAAAATTATTTTTCTACTTTATTAAAAAATGTATCAATATTAAATTTATTAAATCATAGTATTAAGAATTTCAATTAGCATAGACTGTAATCTCACAAAACATATACACAAATACAATAATCCTACTCTTTCAAATATTAATTCAAAGGTATAAAAGAATTAAGGTTTTTAATATAAATGAAGTAATAGTTTGGCATATGTATAAAGTTTAAATCACCTAAAAATAGGGCATTATATTAATCTCACTTAAGGAATCGAATTAAAAGATTTTATATAGAAATAAAATAGTATTTTTATACATCAATTAAATTTTTCAAATAAATTTTGAAATAAATTTTTAGGGATGAATTTAATGTAAATGACTTCTTCGGGAAGTATTTCTTATATTTTTCTTTTATATTTGGCCAATTCTGAGAAGGATATTGGGTCATAGTATAAATTTTGTATTATTCATTTATTCCTTTATTTTATTTATCTCTACTTTTTATTTTCGAGATATGTATTTTTCAAGGAACAGGAACCATGTACAAATTGTACATATATTAAATAATAAGGTGAGTGGTTAATGTGTGTTTTCCCTTCGAATTTGTTTAGTTAACCCCATATATGTCTCTTTTTGAGAAATCATTAATGCATGAAGAGAAAGACATATACTTTAAATTTCTACTTAACTTATTAAAGTCAAGTAATAAAAATAAACATTTAACACTCCATTAGGTGTAATTCAATGTAGAGGCCTAGAGAGTGAATTTACCAATTTAAAATGCAAAAGGTCAACACAAATAAACGACCTATAAAATTTTAATATAAATCAAAATATGAATGACAAAGATAAGATATAAAAAATCTAAAACAACTCATTATTTTTAATGTCGTTTAAGATTACAACTAAAATTTATAAAATAAGTTATTTTAATATTTGACATATTTAGGATTTACTATAATAATTTGTTGAAAATTATTTTCCAATTTTATTAAAAAATGTATCAATATTAAATTTATTAAATCATAGTACTAAGAATTTGAATTAGCTTAGACTGTAATCTCACAAAGCATATACACAAATACCATAATCCTATTTTTTCAAATATCAATTCAAAGGTATAAAAGAATTAAGGTTTTTAATATAAATGAAGTAATAGTTTGGCATATGTATAAAGTTTAAATAATCTAAAAATAGGGCATTATATTAATCTCACTAAAGGAATCGAATTAAAAGATTTTATAAAGAAATAAAATAGTATTTTTATACATCAATTAAATTTTTCAAATAAATTTTGAAATAACCTTTTAGGGATAAATTTAATGCAAATGACTTCTTCAATAAGTATTTCCTATATTTTTCTTTTATATTTGGCCAATTCTGAGAAGGATATTGGGTCATAGTATAAAGTTTGTATTGTTCATTTTTTTTTATTTTATTTACCTCTACTTTTTATATTCGAGATATTTTTTTTTAAAGAAAATAAACCATGTACAAATAGTACATATATTAAATAATAAGGTGAGTGGTTAATTTTAGTTTTCCCTTTGAATTTGTTTAGGTAACCACATATATATCTCTTTTTGAGAAGTCCTGAATGCATGAAGGGAAAGACATATAATTTAAATTTCTACTTAACTTATTCAAGTAAAGTAATAAAAATAAACATTTAACACTCTATTAGGTGTAATTCAATGTAGAGGCCTAGAGAGTTAATCTACCAATTTAAAATGCAAAAAGTCAACACAAATAAACCACCTATAAAATTTTAATATAAATGAAAATATGAATGACAAAGATAAGATATAAAAAATCTAAAACATCTCATTATTTTTAATGTCGTTAAAGATTACAACTACAATTTATAAAATAATTTATTTTAATATTGGACATATTTAGGATTTACTACAATAATTTGTTGAAAATTATTTTCCAATTTTATTAAAAAATGTATCAATATTAAATTTATTAAATCATAGTATTAAGAATTTGAATTAGCTTAGACTGTAATCTCACAAAACATATACACAAATACAATAATCCTACTTTTTCAAATATTAATTCAAAGGTATAAAAGAATTACGGTTTTTAATATAAATGAAGTAATAGTTTGGCATATGTATAAAGTTGAAATCACCTAAAAATAGGGCGTTATATTAATCTCACGAAAGGAATCGAATTAAAAGATTTTATAAAAAAATAAAATAGTATTTTGATATATCAATTAAATTTTTCAAATAAATTTTGAAATAACTTTTTAGGGATAAATTTAATGCAAATGACTTCTTCAATAAGTATTTCCTATATTTTTCTTTTATATTTGGCCAATTCTGAGAAGGATATTAGGTCATAGTATAAAGTTTGAATTATTCATTTTTTTTCTTTATTTTATTTATCTCTACTTTTTATTTTCGAGATGTATATTTTTTAAAGAAAATAAACCATGTACAAATAGTACATATATTAAATAATAAGGTAAGTGGTTAAGTTGTGTTTTCTCTTTGAATTTGTTTAGGTAACCCCTTATATATGTCTTTTTGAGAAATCATGAATGCATTAAAAAAAGACATATACTTTAAATTTCTACTTAACTTATTAAAGTCAAGTAATAAAAATAAACATTTAACACTCTATTAGGTTTAATTTAATGCAGAGGCCTAGAGAGGTAATCTACCAATTTAAAATGCAAAAAGTCAACACAAATAAACCACCTATAAAATTTTAATATAAATCAAAATATGAATGCCAAAGATAAGATATAAAAAATCTAAAACATCTCATTTTTTTTAATTTCCTTTAAGATTATAACTAAAATTTATAAAATAAGTTATTTTAATATTCGACATATTTAGGATTTACAATAATAATTTGTTGAAAATTATTTTTCTACTTTATCAAAAAATGTATCAATATTAAATTTATTAAATCATAGTATTAAGAATTTCAATTAGCTTAGACTGTAATCTCACAAAGCATATACCCAAATACAATAATCCTATTTTTTCAAATATTAATTCAAAGGTTTAAAAGAATTAAGGTTTTTAATATAAATGACGTAATAGTTTAGCATATGTATAAAGGTTAAATCACCTAAAAATAGGGCATTATATTAATCTCACTAAAGGAATCGAATTAAAAGATTTTATAACGAAATAAAATAGTATTTTTATACATTAGTTAAATATTTCAAATAAATTTTGAAATAAATTTTTAGGGATAAATTTAATGCAAATGACTTCTTCGGGAAGTATTTCCTATATTTTTCTTTTGTATTTGGCCAATTCTGAGAAGGATATTGGGTTATATTATAAATTTTGTATTATTCATTTTTTTCTTTATTTTATTTTCTCTCTACTTTTTATTTTCGAGATATGTATTTTTTAAGGAACAGGAACCATGTACAAATTGTACATATATTAAATAATAAGGTGAGTGGTTAATTTGTGTTTTCCCTTGGAATTTGTTTAGGTAACTCCATATATGTCTCTTTTTGAGAAATCATGAATGCATGAAGAGAAAGACATATACTTTAAATTTCTACTTAACTTATTAAAGTCAAGTAATAAAAATAAACATTTAACACTCTATTAGGTGTAATTCAATGCAGAGGCCTAGAGAGTTAATCTACCAATTTAAAATGCAAAAAGTCAACACAAATAAACCACCTATAAAATTTTAATATAAATCAAAATATGAATGACAAAGATAAGATATAAAAAATCTAAAACATCTCTTTTTTTTTTAATGTCCTTTAAGATTAAAAATAAAATTTATAAAATAAGTTATTTTAATATTCGACATATTTAGGATTTACAATAATAATTTGTTGAAAATTATTTTCTACTTTATTAAAAAATGTATCAATATTAAATTTATTAAATCATAGTATTAAGAATTTGAATTAGCTTAGACTATAATCTCACAAAGCATATACACAAATACCATAATCCTATTTTTTCAAATATTAATTCAAAGGTATAAAAGAATTAAGGTTCCTAATATAAATGAAGTAATAGTCTAGCATATGTATAAAGTAGAAATCACCTAAAATTAGGGCATTATATTAATCTCACTAAAGGAATCGAATAAAAAATTTTATAAAGAAATAAAATAGTATTTTTATACATCAATTAAATTTTTAAAATAAATTTTGAAATAAAGTTTTAGAGATGAATTTAATGCAAATGACTTCTTCGGGAAGTATTTCCTATATTTTTATTTTGTATTTGGCCAATTCTAAGAAGGATATTGGGTCATAGTATAAAGTTTGTATTATTCATTTTTTTTATTTTTTTTATCTCTACTTTTTATTTTCGAGATATTTTTTTAAAGAAAATAAACTTTGTACAATTTGTACATATATTAAATAATAAGGTGAGTGGTTAATTTTTGTTTTCCCTTTGAATTTGTTTAGGTAACCCTATATATATCTCTTTTTGAGAAATCATGAATGCATGAAGAGAAAGACATATACTTTAAATATCTATTTAACTTATTAAAGTCAAGTAATAAAAATAAACATTTACCACTCTATTAGGTGTAATTCAATGTAGACACCTAGTGTTTTAATCTACCAATTTAAAATACAAAAATTGAACACAAATAAACAACCTATAAAATTTTAATATAAATCAAAATATGAATGACAAAGATAAGATATAAAAAAATCTAAAACATCTCATTATTTTTATCGTCGTTTTAGATTACAACTAAAATTTATAAAAAAAGTTATTTTAATATTCGACATATTTAGGATTTACTATAATAATTTGTTGAAAATTATTTTCCGATTTTATTAAAAAATGTATCAATATTAAATTTATTAAATCATAGTATTAAGAATTTGAATTAGCTTAAATGGTAATCTCACAAAGCATATACACAAATACCATAATCCTATTTTTTCAAATATTAATTCAAAGGTATAAAAGAATTAAGGTTTCTAATATAAATGAAGTAATAGTTTGGCATATGTATAAAGTAGAAATCACCTAAAAATAGGGCATTATATTAATCTCACGAAAGGAATCAAATTAAAATATTTTATAAAGAAATAAAATTGTATTTTTATACATCAATTAAATTTTTCAAATAAATTTTGAAATAACTTTTTAGGGATGAATTTAATACAAATGACTTCAATAGGAAGTATTTCCTATATTTTTCTTTTATATTTGGCAAATTCTGAGAAGGATATTGGGTCATAGTATAAAGTTTGTATTATTCTTTTTTTTCTTTATTTTATTTATCTCTACTTTTTATTTTCGAGATATATATTTTTTAAAGAAAATAAACCATGTACAAATAGTACATATATTAAATAATAAGGTGAGTGGTTAAGTTGTGTTTTCTCTTTGAATTTGTTTAGATAACCCCTTATATGTCTCTTTTTGAGAAATGATGAATGCATGAAAAGAAAGACATATACTTTAAATTTCTACTTAACTTATTAAAGTCAGGTAATAAAAATAAACATTTAACACTCTCTTAGGTGTAATTTAATGTAGAAGCCGGGAGAGTTAATCTACCAATTTAAAATGCAAAAAGTCAACACAAATAAACCACCTATAAAATTTTAATATAAATCAAAATATGAATGACAAAGATAAGATATAAAAAATCTAAAACATCTCATTATTTTTAATGTCGTTTAAGATTACAACTAAAATTTATAAAATAAGTTATTTTAATATTCGACATATTTAGAATTTACTATAATAATTTGTTGAAAATTATTTTCCAATTTTATTAAACCATGTATCAATATTAAATTTATTAAATCATAGTATTAAGAATTTGAATTTGCTTAGACTGTAATCTCACAAAGCATATACACAAATACCATAATCCTATTTTTTCAAATATTAATTCAAAGGTATAAAAGAATTAAGGTTTTTAATATAAATGAAGTAATAGTTTGGCATATGTATAAAGTTGAAATCAACTAAAAATAGGGCATTATATTAATCACACGAAAGGAATCCAATTAAAAGATTTTATAAATAAACAAAATAGTATTTTTATACATCAATTAAATTTTTTAAATAAATTTTGAAATAACTTTTTAGGGATAAATTTAATGCAAATGACTTCGTCAATAAGTATTTCCTATATTTTTCTTTTATATTTGGCCGATTCTGAGAAGGATATTGGGTCATAGTATAAAATTTGTATTGTTCATTTATTTTATTTTATTTACCTCTACTTTTTATTTTCGAGATATTTTTTTTAAAGAAAATAAACCATGTACAAATAGTACATATATTAAATAATAAGGTGAATGGTTAATTTTTGTTTTCCCTTTGAATTTGTTTAGGTAACCCCATATATATCTCTTTTTGAGAAATCATGAATGCTTGAAGAGAAAGACATTTACTTTAAATTTCTACTTAACTTATTAAAGTCAAGTAATAAAAATAAACATTTAACACTCTATTAGGTGTAATTGAATGCAGAGGCCTTGAGAGTTAATCTACCAATTTAAAATGCAAAAAGTAAACACAAATAAACCACCTATAAAATTTTAATATAAATCAAAATATGAATGACAAAGATAAGATATAAAAAATCTAAAACATCTCATTATTTTTAATGTCCTTTAAGATTACAACTAAAATTTATAAAATAAGTTATTTTAATATTCGACATATTTAGGATTTACTATAATAATTTGTTGAAAATTACTTTTCTATTTTATTAAAAAATGTATCAAAATTAAATGTATTAAATCATAGTATTAAGAATTTGAATTAGCTTAGACTGTAATCTCACAAAACATATACACAAATACAATAATCCTACTTTTTCAAATATTAATTCAAAGGTATAAAAGAATTAAGGTTTTTAATATAAATGAAGTAATAGTTTGGCATATGTATAAAGTTGAAATCACCTAAAAATAGGGCATTATATTAATCTCACGAAAGGAATCGAATTAAAAGATTTTATAAAAAAATAAAATAGTATTTTTATACATCAATTAAATTTTTCAAATAAATTTTGAAATAAATTTTTAGGGATGAATTTAATGCAAATGACTTCTTCGGGAAGTATTTCCTATATTTTTCTTTTGTATTTGGCCAATTCTGAGAAGGATATTGGGTTAATTATAAATTTTGTATTATTCATTTTTTTCTTTATTTTATTTATCTCTACTTTTTATTTTCGAGATATGTATTTTTTAAGGAAGAGGAACCATGTACAAATTGTAAATATATTAAATAATAAAGTGAGTGGTTAATTTCTGTTTTCCCTTTGAATTTGTTTAGGTAACCCCATATATGTCACTTTTTGAGAAATCATGAATGCATGAAGAGAAAGACATATACTTTAAATTTCTACTTAACTTATTAAAGTCAAGTAATAAAAATAAATATTTAACACTCTGTTAGGTGTAATTTAATGTAGAAGCCGAGAGAGTTAATATACCAATTTAAAATACAAAAAGTCAACACAAATAAACCACCTATAAAATTTTAATATAAATCAAAATATGAATGACAAAGATAAGATATAAAAAATCTAAAACATCTCATTATTTTTAATGTCGTTTAAGATTACAACTAAAATTTATAAAATAAGTTATTTTAATATTCGACATATTTAGGATTTACAATAATAATTTGTTGAAAATTATTTTTCTATTTTATTAAAAAAAGTATCAATATTAAATTTATTAAATCATTGTATTAAGAATTTGAATTAGCTTAAATGGTAATCTCACAAAACATATACACAAATACAATAATCCTATTTTTTCAAATATTAATTCAAAGGTTTAAAAGAATTAAGGTTTTTAATATAAATAAAGTAATAGTTTGGCATATGTATAAAGTTTAAATAACTTAAAAATAGGGCATTATATTAATCTCACGAAAGGAATGCAATTAAAATATTTTATAAATAAATAAAATAGTATTTTTATACATCAATTAAATTTTTCAAATAAATTTTGAAATAACTTTTTCGGGATAAATTTAATGCAAATGACTTCTTAAATAAGTATTTCCTATATTTTTCTTTTATATTTGGCCAATCCTGAGAAGGATATTGGGTCATAGTATAAAGTTGGTATTATTCTTTTTTTTCTTTATTTTATTTGTCTCTACTTTTTATTTTCGAGATATATATTTTTTAACGAAAATAAACCATGTACAAATAGTACATATATTAAATAATAAGGTGAGTGGTTAATTTGTGTTTTCTCTTTTAATTTGTTTAGCTAGCCCCATATATGTCTCTTATTGAAAAATCATGAATGCATGAAAAGAAAGACATATACTTTAAATTTCTACTTAACTTATTAATGTCAAGTAATGAAAATAAACATTTAACACTCTATTAGGTGTAATTCAATGCAGAGGCCTACAGAGTTAATCTACCAATTTAAAATGCAAAAAGTCAACACAAATAAACCACCTATAAAATTTTAATATAAATCAAAATATGAATGACAAAGATAAGATATAAAAAATCTAAAACATCTCATTATTTTTAATGTCGTTTAAGATTACAACTAAAATTTATAAAATAAGTTATTTTAATATTCGACATATTTAGGATTTACTATAATAATTTGTTGAAAATTATTTTCCAATTTTAATAAAACATGTATCAATATTAAATTTATTAAATCATAGTATTAAGGATTTGAATTAGTTTAGACTCTAATCTCACAAAGCATATACACAAATACCATAATCCTATTTTTTCAAATATTAATTCAAAGGTATAAAAGAATTAAGGTTTTTAATATAAATGAAGTAATAGTTTGGCATATGTATAAAGTTGAAATCAACTAAAAATAGGGCATTATATTAATCTCACGAAAGGAATCCAATTAAAAGATTTTATAAATAAATAAAATAGTATTTTTTTACATCAATTAAATTTTTGAAATAAATTTTGAAATAACCTTTTAGGGATAAATTTAATGCAAATGACTTCTTCAATAAGTATTTCCTATATTTTTCTTTTATATTTGGCCAATTCTGAGAAGGATATTGGGTCATAGTATAAAGTTTGTATTGTTCATTTTTTTTTATTTTATTTACCTCTACTTTTTATATTCGAGATATTTTTTTTTAAAGAAAATAAACCATGTACAAATAGTACATATATTAAATAATAAGGTGAGTGGTTAATTTTTGTTTTCCCTTTGAATTTGTTTAGGTAACCCTATATATATCTCTTTTTGAGAAATCATGAATGCATGAAGAGAAAGACATATACTTTAAATATCTATTTAACTTATTAAAGTCAAGTAATAAAAATAAACATTTAACACTCTATTAGGTGTAATTCAATGTAGAGACCTAGAGTTTTAATCTACCAATTTAAAATACAAAAATTCAACACAAATAAACAACCTATAAAATTTTAATATAAATCAAAATATGAATGACAAAGATAAGATATAAAAAAATCTAAAATATCTCATTATTTTTATCGTCGTTTTAGATTACAACTAAAATTTATAAAATAAGTTATTTTAATATTCGACATATTTAGGATTTACTATAATAATTTGTTGAAAATTATTTTCCGATTTTATTAAAAAATGTATCAATATTAAATTTATTAAATCATAGTATTAAAAATTTGAATTAGCTTAAATGGTAATCTCACAAAGCATATACACAAATACCATAATCCTATTTTTCCAAATATTAATTCAAAGGTATAAAAGAATTAAGGTTTCTAATATAAATGAAGTAATAGTTTGGCATATGTATAAAGTAGAAATCACCTAAAAATAGGGCATTATATTAATCTCACGAAAGGAATCAAATTAAAATATTTTATAAAGAAATAAAATTGTATTTTTATACATCAATTAAATTTTTCAAATAAATTTTGAAATAACTTTTTAGGGATGAATTTAATACAAATGACTTCAATAGGAAGTATTTCCTATATTTTTCTTTTATATTTGGCAAATTCTGAGAAGGATATTGGGTCATAGTATAAAGTTTGTATTATTCTTTTTTTTCTTTATTTTATTTATCTCTACTTTTTATTTTCGAGATATATATTTTTTAAAGAAAATAAACCACGTAGAAATAGTACATATATTCAATAATAAGGTTAGTGGTTAATTTGCGTTTTCTCTTTTAATTTGTTTAGGTAACCACATATATGTCTCTTTTTGAGAAGTCATGAATGCATAAAGAGAAAGACATATACTTTAAATTTCTACTTAACTTATTAAAGTCAAGTAATAAAAATAAACATTTAACACTCTCTTAGGTGTAATTTAATGTAGAAGCCGAGAGAGTTAATCTAAAAATTTAAAATGTAAAAAGTCAACACAAATAAACCACCTATAAAATTTTAATATAAATCAAAATATGAATGACAAAGATAAGATATAAAAAATCTAAAACATCTCATTATTTTTAATGTCGTTTAAGATTAAACTCAAATTTATAAAATAAGTTATTTTAATATTCGACATATTTAGAATTTACTATAATAATTTGTTGAAAATTATTTTCCAATTTTATTAAAACATGTATCAATATTAAATTTATTAAATCATAGTATTAAGAATTTGAATTTGCTTAGACTGTAATCTCACAAAGCATATACACAAATACCATAATCCTATTTTTTCAAATATTAATTCAAAGGTATAAAAGAATTAATGTTTTTAATATAAATGAAGTAATAGTTTGGCATATGTATAAAGTTGAAATCAACTATAAATAGGGCATTATATTAATCTCACGAAAGGAATCCAATTAAAAGATTTTATAAATAAACAAAATAGTATTTTTATACATCAATAAAAATTTTTAAATAAATTTTGAAATAACTTTTTAGGGATAAATTTAATGCAAATGACTTCTTCAATAAGTATTTCCTATATTTTTCTTTTATATTTGGCCAATTCTGAGAATGATATTGGGTCATAGTATAAAGTTTGTATTGTTCATTTATTTTATTTTATTTACCTCTACTTTTTATTTTCGAGATATTTTTTTTTAAAGAAAATAAACCATGTACAAATAGTACATATATTAAATAATAAGTTGAGTGGTTAATTTTTGTTTTCCCTTTGAATTTGTTTAGGTAACCCCATATATATCTCTTTTTGAGAAATCATGAATGCATGAAGAGAAAGACATATAATTTAAATTTCTACTTAACTTATTAAAGTCAAGTAATAAAAATAAACATTTAACACTCTATTAGGTGTAATTGAATGCAGAGGCCTTAGGAGTTAATCTACCAATTTAAAATACAAAAATTCAACACAAATAAACAACCTATAAAATTTTAATATAAATCAAAATATGAATGACAAAGATAAGATATAAAAAAATCTAAAACATCTCATTATTTTTATCGTCGTTTTAGATTACAACTAAAATTTATAAAATAAGTTATTTTAATATTCGACATATTTAGGATTTACTATAATAATTTGTTGAAAATTATTTTCCGATTTTATTAAAAAATGTATCAATATTAAATTTATTAAATCATAGTATTAAGAATTTGAATTAGCTTAAATGGTAATCTCACAAAGCATATACACAAATAACATAATCCTATTTTTTCAAATATTAATTCAAAGGTATAAAAGAATTAAGGTTTCTAATATAAATGAAGTAATAGTTTGGCATATGTATAAAGTAGAAATCACCTAAAAATAGGGCATTATATTAATCTCACGAAAGGAATCAAATTAAAAGATTTTATAAAGAAATAAAATTGTATTTTTATACATCAATTAAATTTTTCAAATAAATTTTGAAATAACTTTTTAGGGATGAATTTAATACAAATGACTTCAATAGGAAGTATTTCCTATATTTTTCTTTTATATTTGGCAAATTCTGAGAAGGATATTGGGTCATAGTATAAAGTTTGTATTATTCTTTTTTTTCTTTATTTTATTTATCTCTACTTTTTATTTTCGAGATATATATTTTTTAAAGAAAATAAACCATGTACAAATAGTACATATATTAAATAATAAGGTGAGTGGTTAAGTTGTGTTTTCTCTTTGAATTTGTTTAGATAACCCCTTATATGTCTCTTTTTGAGAAATGATGAATGCATGAAAAGAAAGACATATACTTTAAATTTCTACTTAACTTATTAAAGTCAAGTAATAAAAATAAACATTTAACACTCTCTTAGATGTAATTTAATGTAGAAGCCGAGAGAGTTAATCTACCAATTTAAAATGCAAAAAGTCAACACAAATAAACCACCTATAAAATTTTAATATAAATCAAAATATGAATGACAAAGATAAGATATAAAAAATCTAAAACATCTCATTATTTTTAATGTCGTTTAAGATTACAACTAAAATTTATAAAATAAGTTATTTTAATATTCGACATATTTAGAATTTACTATAATAATTTGTTGAAAATTATTTTCCAATTTTATTAAAACATGTATCAATATTAAATTTATTAAATCATAGTATTAAGAATTTGAATTTTCTTAGACTGTAATCTCACAAAGCATATACACAAATACCATAATCCTATTTTTTCAAATATTAATTCAAAGGTATAAAAGAATTAAGGTTTTTAATATAAATGAAGTAATAGTTTGGCATATGTATAAAGTTGAAATCAACTATAAATAGGGCATTATATTAATCTCACGAAATGAATCCAATTAAAAGATTTTATAAATAAACAAAATAGTATTTTTATACATCAATAAAATTTTTTAAATAAATTTTGAAATAACTTTTTAGGGATAAATTTAATGCAAATGACTTCTTCAATAAGTATTTCCTATATTTTTCTTTTATATTTGGCCAATTCTGAGAAGGATATTGGGTCATAGTATAAAGTTTGTATTGTTCATTTATTTTATTTTATTTACCTCTACTTTTTATTTTCGAGATATTTTTTTTAAAGAAAATAAACCATGTACAAATAGTACATATATTAAATAATAAGGTGAGTGGTTAATTTTTGTTTTCCCTTTGAATTTGTTTAGGTAACCCCATATATATCTCTTTTTGAGAAATCATGAATGCATGAAGAGAAAGACATATAATTTAAATTTCTACTTAACTTATTAAAGTCAAGTAATAAAAATAAACATTTAACACTCTATTAGGTGTAATTGAATGCAGAGGCCTTAGGAGTTAATCTACCAATTTAAAATACAAAAATTCAACACAAATAAACAACCTATAAAATTTTAATATAAATCAAAATATGAATGACAAAGATAAGATATAAAAAAATCTAAAACATCTCATTATTTTTATCGTCGTTTTAGATTACAACTAAAATTTATAAAATAAGTTATTTTAATATTCGACATATTTAGGATTTACTATAATAATTTGTTGAAAATTATTTTCCGATTTTATTAAAAAATGTATCAATATTAAATTTATTAAATCATAGTATTAAGAATTTGAATTAGCTTAAATGGTAATCTCACAAAGCATATACACAAATACCATAATCCTATTTTTTCAAATATTAATTCAAAGGTATAAAAGAATTAAGGTTTCTAATATAAATGAAGTAATAGTTTGGCATATGTATAAAGTAGAAATCACCTAAAAATAGGGCATTATATTAATCTCACGAAAGGAATCAAATTAAAAGATTTTATAAAGAAATAAAATTGTATTTTTATACATCAATTAAATTTTTCAAATAAATTTTGAAATAACTTTTTAGGGATGAATTTAATACAAATGACTTCAATAGGAAGTATTTCCTATATTTTTCTTTTATATTTGGCAAATTCTGAGAAGGATATTGGGTCATAGTATAAAGTTTGTATTATTCTTTTTTTTCTTTATTTTATTTATCTCTACTTTTTATTTTCGAGATATATATTTTTTAAAGAAAATAAACCATGTACAAATAGTACATATATTAAATAATAAGGTGAGTGGTTAAGTTGTGTTTTCTCTTTGAATTTGTTTAGATAACCCCTTATATGTCTCTTTTTGAGAAATGATGAATGCATGAAAAGAAAGACATATACTTTAAATTTCTACTTAACTTATTAAAGTCAAGTAATAAAAATAAACATTTAACACTCTCTTAGGTGTAATTTAATGTAGAAGCCGAGAGAGTTAATCTACCAATTTAAAATGCAAAAAGTCAACACAAATAAACCACCTATAAAATTTTAATATAAATCAAAATATGAATGACAAAGATAAGATATAAAAAATCTAAAACATCTCATTATTTTTAATGTCGTTTAAGATTACAACTAAAATTTATAAAATAAGTTATTTTAATATTCGACATATTTAGAATTTACTATAATAATTTGTTGAAAATTATTTTCCAATTTTATTAAAACATGTATCAATATTAAATTTATTAAATCATAGTATTAAGAATTTGAATTTGCTTAGACTGTAATCTCACAAAGCATATACACAAATACCATAATCCTATTTTTTCAAATATTAATTCAAAGGTATAAAAGAATTAAGGTTTTTAATATAAATGAAGTAATAGTTTGGCATATGTATAAAGTTGAAATCAACTATAAATAGGGCATTATATTAATCTCACGAAAGGAATCCAATTAAAAGATTTTATAAATAAACAAAATAGTATTTTTATACATCAATAAAAATTTTTAAATAAATTTTGAAATAACTTTTTAGGGATAAATTTAATGCAAATGACTTCTTCAATAAGTATTTCCTATATTTTTCTTTTATATTTGGCCAATTCTGAGAAGGATATTGGGTCATAGTATAAAGTTTGTATTTTTCATTTATTTTATTTTATTTACCTCTACTTTTTATTTTCGAGATATTTTTTTTTAAAGAAAATAAGCCATGTACAAATAGTACATATATTAAATAATAAGGTGAGTGGTTAATTTTTGTTTTCCCTTTGAATTTGTTTAGGTAACCCCATATATATCTCTTTTTGAGAAATCATGAATGCATGAAGAGAAAGACATATAATTTAAATTTCTACTTAACTTATTAAAGTCAAGTAATAAAAATAAACATTTAACACTCTATTAGGTGTAATTGAATGCAGAGGGCTTGAGAGTTAATCTACCAATTTAAAATACAAAAATTCAACACAAATAAACAACCTATAAAATTTTAATATAAATCAAAATATGAATGACAAAGATAAGATATAAAAAAATCTAAAACATCTCATTATTTTTAATGTCGTTTTAGATTACAACTAAAATTTATAAAATAAGTTATTTTAATATTCGACATATTTAGGATTTACTATAATAATTTGTTGAAAATTATTTTCCGATTTTATTAAAAAATGTTTCAATATTAAATTTATTAAATCATAGTATTAAGAATTTGAATTAGCTTAAATGGTAATCTCACAAAGCATATACACAAATACCATAATCCTATTTTTTTCAAATATTAATTCAAAGGTATAAAAGAATTAAGGTTTCTAATATAAATGAAGTAATAGTTTGGCATATGTATAAAGTAGAAATCACCTAAAAATAGGGCATTATATTAATCTCACGAAAGGAATCAAATTAAAAGATTTTATAAAGAAATAAAATTGTATTTTTATACATCAATTAAATTTTTCAAATAAATTTTGAAATAACGTTTTAGGGATGAATTTAATACAAATGACTTCAATAGGAAGTATTTCCTATATTTTTCTTTTATATTTGGCAAATTCTGAGAATGATATTGGGTCATAGTATAAAGTTTGTATTATTCTTTTTTTTCTTTATTTTATTTATCTCTACTTTTTATTTTCGAGATATATATTTTTTAAAGAAAATAAACCATGTACAAATTGTACATATATTAAATAATAAGGTGAGTAGTTAATTTGTGTTTTCCCTTTGAATTTGTTTAGGTAACCCCATATATATCTCTTTTTGAGAAATTATGAATGCATGAAGAGAAAGACATATACTTTTAAAATATGAATTGATATTTATTGATTCTCCCTTTTTTATATCAATACCACCTTTGGTGGTGTTAGATATTCTTTGTTAACTAAACAAATCAATTAACACTTATGGGTGGGGTTGATAACCAATTTTCTTAATTAAATTAATTTTTTTTTCTAAGAGATTGAAAATGAACCATTTAAATGCCACCTTTGGTGACAGTTTAAACTTTATTCAAGGTGTCCAAATTAAACCTAAGAATTTAGTTATCCGAGTAATAACTTTTATAGTTTTAAAACCACTACTGAAAATATGTTGTCAATACATTTTCAGATAATAATTCTTATAAAAACTTTTGAAATAGAGATTCACTCTAACTATCGGGCGATTGTACCAACAAATAAAAGAGCACTACTCTAAATCAGACCGGATAACTAAACCTGAAAATCTAATTTTCCGGTTTAAGTTTGTAATGAAAAATAATATATTTCTCTCTAACATTCTTAATATAAAATCTTGAATAAAAACAAAATCAATTAATTTTAGAGATTTTCACCTATTTAAATTTTGCAAGCATAACAACGTTATTATTACATCATGTTTATAAACAGCCAGCAGAATTAAATTTAATCACAGACAAATTAAATATAACATGTAAGAATAAAGCATAAAAAATAATTGTAAAGAAAATAAAATCCTTACAGAACTTCGACGCTATTCCCGTTGCTGGAAAACCTCCAAGCGGAATTTGCACTCCCATTTATTGAATCAAAAAGCTAAGAAATTACAAAAACATAACTAGTTCTTCCCAAAAAGGGAAGAACTCTAAAACTAAGAAAAATTAACTAAGAAAAACTAAAAAAACTAAAAACTTAAGAAAAGAGAGAAAGAAAGAGAGAAAAGAATGTGTTTTGAGGTGTGTTTAGAAGTGAAGGGAAGGGGGGTATTTATAGGTGAGGATAGAAGGAAAAAGTGAGTGAAAAAATGATAAAAAAATGGTGAAAACGCGGAGTGCAATTGCTGAGGTCATTGATGACGTCAGTATGACATCATGGGGGTAGCTGCGCGCAAAAATGGGGCGAAATGGGCATCAGCGCGCGCGGGTGTGGGCGTGGGCGCGTGTGGCTGGGCAGCTGCGCGATGCGGCACCGCGATTTTCTCCTTTTTGTCATTTTTGACCTTTTTGACCCATTTTGTCCAATTTTTCCATATTTATTGACCTTTCCCATTTATTTATTAATATATTTGTGATGTATTGCTTCCAGTATTCCTCTTTGAGTCTTTAAGTTACGTTTTTAAGCCAAAATACCTGAAAAATAATAAAAATACCCGTGATTCCGAAAAAGACAAATATATATAAATATATGATAAAACATATAAATATATATATATATATATTAATCAATTAATGTGCATAAAATCATGGTAATTTTAGTGATTTTTGAGCACTCATCACAACCCCAATCAGCTTCTTGCTAGTCCCTTAGCAAGAGAAGCGATAAAAACTAAAAATTAAACTATCCTAAATCACTTTCGTGGATTGATATGGTTGCATTTAACCTATGCAACAAGCCTTTAAACCCCTAGGTTGCCCTAGTGGACGAGTTTGAGTCTCGTGAGGGTTTTCAGTAATGATACCCACAAACATTGAACTAAATGTAAAAAATCAAATGAAACAATAAAAACAATCAACTCAAAAAACTAAAATTACAACAAAATCAAAATTGAATTTTTAAGAACAACATATCACAAAAATGTCTCATACTTTTCAATCTCTTTTAAGATCATAATTAAAATCTCAAGCATAAGTTATTTTAATCTCTTTAAACAATCATGATTTATTATAATAATTAGTCGAAAATCATTTTCATATTTCATGTCAAAAATGTATTAATTTAATTTCACCCAATTTCAGTGTCATGAATCAGAATTTGCTTCGACTCTATTCCTCACAAGTCAATACTCTCAAAACACTGAATCCTATGGGTTCAAACACTCATACTAATTTATATGCGAAAGAGTTGATGTATAGAAATGAACTAATAGGTTCGCATATGTATAAAGAATAAAGGCTCAAAGTGTTATTTTAACATTGATCTCATGAAAGGAATCGAATGTATAAATTATAAAGATATCGTATATAAAAATTACTTTCATGCATAAATCAAACTCATTAAGAAAGAATTTCAACATATATGCTTTTTACAAATAAAGAAATTGCAATGACTTTTTAGGGAATTACTTCCTATATCTTTCTTTTGTAATTAGCCTGTACTCACAACTTTGTACGAAATGTGGGTCATAGTATGTAGATGATACTATATATATTTTTATCTCTCTATTTTTTTCTGTAGATATTTTTCAATATATGTATTTTTTAGAGAGTCAACCCATGTATAGATTGTACATTTTTTAGGATTTTGGTGAGTGGTTAATTTTGTGGCTTTTCTGTTTGATCTTGGTTTAGGTAACCCTAGATATGTCTTTTTGTTTTTGTAGCAGTCATGCATAAATGAGATATAAGCATATACTATCAATTTCTACTCAAATCATTTAATCTAAGCAAAAATAATAATAAAAAATATATGATACTCTATTAAGATGAAAAAAAATTCATACATTCAATGCTAATACCTATAAAGATCATCTAAAAATTTGAATAAATACGAAATGTGTTTGGAGTAGAAAAAATATATATTTGACTCTGAATAAAAGAAATTAGGCTCAAATTATATCTCACAAGGGTAGTCTCCACTAAAAAAAATTCATAAACACCGATTTTGGGTTTAATATAATTTCCACATTTTATCAAGAAATACTAGTTATGACAAAAACTAACTAATTATCAAAAATAATTACAAAATATTTCATGATATGTTTTCAAAAATTAATCTAACAGTACAAAAGACTTAACTATTTACTTCAATTTGATTTAAAGAAATGATAAATTTTTGTGAGAAATTTTTTTTTTATTTCAAAAATTACTAAATCACACAAAACAAAAATAAAACCAAACACAAAAAATAAAAACGTGAACATAAAAAAGAAAGAAAAAAAATATTAATTTAATTTTTTTTTTAATTTTTAAATTGTTAAATTTTTTTTTTCTAATTAAGCACGGTAACTTTTCACCACCCCCAACCTAGAACTTACATTGTCCTCAATGTAACAACTGTAAATTAAAGATAAAGAGAAAAGAGAAGAAAGATTACCTATTTCCTGAGAATGTATAAGTAGTAATGGAGAAATACAGGTGCATCCATCATATTCATCATTAAAAGTTTTTATAAGAATTATTATCTGAAAATGTATTGAAAACATGTTTTTAGTAGTGGTTTTAAAACTTGAAAGTTAGTACTCGGATAACTAAATTCTTAGGTTTAATTTGGACGCCTTGAATAAAGTTTAAACAGTCTAACCCCACCAAAGGTGGCATTTAAATGGTTCATTTTCAATCTCTTAGAAAAAGGAATTAATTTAATTAACCAAATTAGTTATCAACCCCACCCATAGGTGTTAATTGATTTGTTTAGTTAACAAAGAATATCTAACCCCACCAAAGGTGGTATTCATACAAAAAGGGAGAATCAATAAATATCAATTCATATCTTTAATAACCTAAATAATATGAGCAAACATAATTAACTTAGTTATTATATCCATAAATACTCCACTATTATAAATGATAAAACTTGCATAAATGTTCATTGAATCTATGTTTATTTTTATGTCAGTAGTTTAAAAACACAAAACCCAAAATATGGTGACAAGATGTTTAGGATTTAATTTTGTTTTTAAAATTTTGAATAATAAATTTAAAACCACATATATTCCTTCCTTAGATCGACCTTGGGAGTATACTTATCATTGTCTACGAAATGATTCGTGCACTTGCGAGAGTTTTATAAATATAAAACCAAAGTATTGGCAGGATCGGCGATGTCGGTTTTCGCTCATCAAGTTTTTGAGAGTTTTTAAAGAATTCTTTGTATTGATCTAGAGGGAGTTTATCTTACAAGATGCTAAGAATTCCCAAGGATGAATACAAATGAAGACCAATGGGTCTATTTATAATGTGGCTCCAAGCTTAAGGCTATGCCACAACTTTCTAGATCATTCTAACTCTAGAATGTACAAGAGTGTTCTAGTTTTATCTACAATATGCCACAAGGTTCTAGGACCTTCTAACCAACTCTAGAGTCTTCTAGGTTTGTCTAACTCCTTCATGCAAGTTCTAGAATGTTCTGTAAGCTTCCAGTGATAAGTGGAATAGGATACTTGTTCTTAACTATGATCTTATTTAGAGCCCGATAGTCGATGCACATCCGTAGCAAGCCATCCTTCTTCTTCTGAAAGATCACCGGGGCACCAAATGGGGCTTTGGAGGGCCTTATGAAGCCAACATCCAGCAATTCATCAAGTTTCTTTCGCAATTTTGCCAACTCTAAGTTTTCCATTCGATAAGGGCTCATTGCTGGTGGCCTGGTGCCGAGTTCCAACTCAATTTCATGGTCCACCTCCCTCCTTGGAGGTAACCGTTTGGGCAACGCCTCAGGCATCACATCCTAGAACTTATCTAGGATAACTTGCACTTCTGTCGGCAAGCTTGGCTTTAGTGACGCCTCTTCATCATTGCATTCTTTTAAGATGTCCAAGTAACTCTCTTCGTCCCTCTTCAATCCCTTCTTGAATTGAAGTGTTGAGAGAGCTTAGGTTGTAGGTCTAGTGGTCCTCTCCATCGGTACCACACAAGCCTTTAATCCATCCATTATGCACATAGAGTTTGAGCATGGCACAAGGAAAGCTCTAACCTGGTCCAAGAACTCCATGCCGAATACTATTGAGAAGTCATCCATAGGCGCCACAGATAAGTCCACTTGGCCAATCCAAGCACCAAGACTGACCATAAGGCCAAGTCTTTTTGCTTCCTCCACTGAAAAAAGTTATGAGATGCACCTGTGTCTACCAAAGCTTTGGCGACCTTCCCGTTAATGGTTGCATTACACCAAGTAGGCGCAAAGAACCCATCTTTGCACCTTCGTTCATCTCACCTCCATCTTGGTCATGTGTGGAGGCAACTAAGGCACTCAAGGCCTTCCTTTTCGGACATTCTCGTGCCCAATGCGGTCTATTGCATATGAAGCACGTCACACGGGGCTTCGAGGCACCACGATCCTCATTTCCTTCCCCTTATCTTGTGGTTTGAATGATGAGCCATCTCTATAATTTTTGGGACCCTGACTTTTGGCATGGCCTCCACCAAACTTTTTATCTGTGGCTTTTGAGCTCTCTTTGTTTGTGGAGTAGTCAATAAAGCTTTCTACAATCGCAATGGCCGAAGATAAGTCTTGGACACCACATCGCTTGAGCTCGAGGTTATCCCACGATTGGAGACCATCCATAAATAAGAATAAGGCATCCTTGTCTGATGTGTCAAGAACTTCAAGTAGCAAGGTTGTGAACTCTTTCACATAATCCCTTATGCTACCCGTTTGTTTTAACCGTCGTAATCGACCTTTTGCCTCCTCTTCAGCATTTACAAGGAAGAATTGCATTTTGAACTTCCTTTTGAAATCGTCAAAGGTTTCAATTGTGCAAACCCATCGTTGCACATCACCATGCCTCCATCTCCACCACAACATAGCAGTGTTAGACAAATACATGGCAGCAGTTCGGATCTTGCTGGCATGATCTGTTATGCTAGTAACCTCAAAGTATTGTTCAAGCCCCCATTGGAAGTTCTCAACTTCCCTAGCATTCCTAACACCATTGAAGGTTTTAGGCTTGGTAACATCCACCCTCTTAGCCTCAATGACGGTGGTTGGGCTAGTTCTCGCGGCCATAGCCCGCTTACATAAAGCTAGATCACCACTCTAAGCAAGACATTAGCAACTTCTCTTTGGACAAGATCCATTACCTTGGCAAGTTCGGTCTTCAACCCTTCAATCTCTTACCCACCGTTTAGCTCATTAAGGGACATCTTGACCGCTGCATGGATCTCCACATCCTCGGCCTTTAAGCCATTACAACGTTCCTCCATGTTGTCCACCCGATCGAACAACTCCCCTAAGCTATCTTGCGCACTCCCAACACGTGCTTCTAAGCTAGAAATCATGTCTTTAAACTTGGTTCGAGATTCCTTTGGTAGTTTCCGAACTTCCTCATGACCACGTTCCATTGGTGGAACATCCATGCTTGGTGTAGGTGGTGCATTGTTCTTCATTATACCAAGGGTAGAAATGCTGCAACCGAAAGCTCTGATACCAACTGTCACAACCTTAAATTTCAAATAGAGATTGTGCGGCACTTAGCACGGTCTGTTGCAGTAAGTCTGCCTTTCAACCCGAATGAAACACTCCAAAGAGAATAGAAATAGAGTTTGTAAAGAATACTTTGTATTGCTCTAGAGAGAGTTTATCTTACAAGATGCTAAGAATTCTCAAGGATGAATACAAATGAAGACCAATAAGTCTATTTATAATGTGGCTCCAAGCTTAAGGCTATGCCATAACTTTCTAGATCATTCTAACTCTAGAATGTACAAGAGTGTTCTAGTTTTATCTACAATATGCCACAAGGTTCTAGGACCTTCTAACCAACTCTAGAGTCTTCTAGGTTTGTCTAACTCCTTCATGCAAGTTCTAGAATGTTCTGTAAGCTTCCAGTGACTTCTACATCCTTCAAGAACCATCCACCACATTCTAGAATATTTCAGTCCATTCTAGCACCTTCAAGTACATGCTAGTATAATCTGGAGCATGTACACTTAAAGATAATTTCTCAAAAGATGCATCCCGAAAGTATTATCTATGAATCCAACATTAATGAAAAAACTCTATGTGATAATATACAAATGGTACTACCAGTTATCTGAAAAATAAAGCACGAGAAAATGAGGTATTTAGTTTTGGGACTTTGCTTTAATTCTAGTTCTTTAACATATTCTAGTTATCTATATAACTTTGTTGTTTGTTGGTTTTATCATGTGTTGGTTATAGGATATGTTCTTTATTACTTTAATGTGTAGGAGTCCTTCTATTTCATAAACTTTTTTGTCCTTGAAAATTACATTTCATCATGGAATTGATTCTAGGATGAAATTGTAGTTTTTAATGACAAAAAAGTTTGTCCTAAATAACAGTCTTTTGTAGTGATAGCTAACTTATTTGCTGGACTTGAAATTAATAGTTCTTAATTTTATAAATTATCTCGTAAAGGATAAGACCAAAAGATGGTGACTTATACAACTCTTATTTCTTTTAATTAATGTTTTAACTTACTTGGCTTTGGCTCCAAGCATTTTGAAATTATTGATGAGATTCTCTTTAATAATTGTTATAAGAAAGATTCTGTGCAGACTAAGCAAATTGAAAAGCTTCAAAAGCAAAACTAGGAACTACAGAAAGAAAAGCAATTCTTCATAGAAGAGAACGATATCATTATATCAGAAACTTGAATAATTTGAGTCTCATTACTTCAATCGTTCTTTCTCCTTCATAGTATATATATAGTCCGCTAGTTATAAGTGTCAATTTAACGTACGTATTTTAACCCACATCTACTGTACTGATTGTGATTGGTCTAATTTTATACAATTAATTACTAATTTAATTTCTATTTGGTAGCTTGTTAACACGCTTGTCTAATTTTATTGTCCAGCTGCTTGATATTGTTAGGTTGGATTTTACATGAAGGGACAAACAATAAAAATAGTAAGTCAAAATTTTAAAATAGTTTATTTTTTCTTGTCCACTTTTAGGAAAACTGATCAGATTAGTTTTTATATATAACAAACAAGATAGGATGGGTTTTTCTTGTCAGTTTTTATACAAATCGACAAGATAGAATACACTTTTCTTATCAAGTTTAATGAAAACCGATAAGATAGAATACATTTTTCTTGTCTTTTTTTTTAAATCAACAACGTATATCTAACTACCATGACAGTTAAAAATTGTCAACGTAAGTGGGTACCTACGTCCACACTAGATATATTGGCGGCTTTTTTACTGCCAAGTTAGCTCTACTTTGATGGTTAAAAATCAACATGAAAAATCACTTTTATAGTAGTGTGGGCATGGTTGGCATGTAGATGGAGGTTGTGTGGTGGGCATGGTTGGCATGTAGATGGAGGTTGTGTGGATGTAGGTTGTAAAGGTATAAATGGTTGTTGTTGATTTGGTACTTGAGAAAAGTGCATTTGAGGAGAGGAACCTCGAGGTTTATTACTATTGATACTATTGTTATTGTTATTACATTGAGCATAACAAAGCCTGCATTTAGTTATTGTATGTCCATATTTTTTATAGATTTGATTATTAAATTGAGTTATTACCTGCACCATATATAAGAAGAAGGAAGAAGACGAGATGGACTTTTATTTTGCTATGGATGTCGGTAAGAATTTTAGTTAGGTGGTGGGGCATAAGAAGTTGATGATGTCTTAACAAAATTGGCTTGAAATTTTTGTTGCTCTCATATAACAACATTCACAATTTCACATGATGTAATTATCTCTCGTGAGTACCAATCATTGCAAAAACCTTATCAAGGCGTAGGAAGTGTTTCTTTTGTGTAATAGTAGTAACATAGAGCATTTTATCACTGTCATATCACATCAACAAGAACCAAATCAATTAAGTCTCCAATAGTCCCAATATATTGTTCCATAGTCTATGAGCCTTTAGTCAATGTCTGGAATTTTCATCACAACCATAATAACCTAGTGGTGAATCACCATTAAAGGATTTAGCCAACACATTCCGGTACTCAAAGACAATGTGTATGTGGAACGAATGTTTTAAATAGGGATGAATACTTTTTTTCAAAAATCAATCAACCAATCCAAATCTATGATCAAAACGAACCTATACTTTTCTTTTAGAAGTTGGTTTTGTCCAAGTAGGCTTGAAAATTATTTAAACTAACTTTATAGGTTTGAATGTAGGTTTCAAAAATGATAAAACCAACACAACTAAATCAAATCTATTCTTTTAATACACTATTTTTATAAGTATTTTTTATTATTTATTTATATATTTATATATTATAATTTCTACTATTATTAAATTATAATTATAATTATATTAATTTTTCATCTAAATTGTAAGTAAATATAAATATGTAATTAAAATATGGCTTAGAATATTATCTAAGTTATATTCAATTATGACTTAGAATATTATTTAAGTTATATTCAATTCTAACATTTTAAGTAAATATTAACAACTTCTTTGACAAGGTATCTTAAGCTTACCTAAAACACTCTTTAAAGGGAATACTAGTATTTTTTTTATGTTTGTTTATATTTATTTACTTAGTTTTTTTTTATTTCTTCCGAAAAATTATATGGTATGTTTTTTTTTTTAATTACAAAAAGCTTTTACATAAGTCTAAAATCGCCAAGACATATACTCTCAAACCTAACTTTTAAGTTGACTAGAAAATTGATTTTTGAAATCACAGGTAAATTAAAGTATTGGATTTTCAAAAACCATCCGAATAAGGTTGACTGAATAGCCGACCTAACCAAACTATACCTACACCTAGTTTTAAGAATAGGTAATAAAGAGTAAAATCCAGCTTTTAACAGCACTATCCTGCTTGTTCAACACATCATAATCAGGATTTTCTTGGAGAAATTCGTGTGTTCTTGTAACATATTATTTATAAGAAGTCTTTAAAATTCTTTTGATAAATTGTGGGAGAGATAATGATGATCTATCAACCAAAGACTCGAGACCATACATTCTGATTACATGCTTGAGTTGCTATAATTTGATAGGAAAATTAAGGTTAATAGGAAGAACAATTACATGCTCGAGTTGCTATAATTTGAATAATCTAATTTGATAGGAAAATTAGGGTTAATAGGAAGAACAAGATGAATGGAAGATGTATTAGAGATTGCCGAAAGGGTGGATTACTGTGAGCCTCCTTAGCTTTAAAAGAACCTGTGCAGACTCTTGCGTTTCTGCGGAAGTTTTCAGTGGCTGAGGGGGCCGTGGCACCTGCAGGCCCCAGTGTTCCACAAAAACATTATAATGTCATTTGGTAATGTGTGCTCATATTGCTTTTTAAGATTCTTCAAATGATTTATACATTTATAGCACTATTTGGTATTTTTTTTAAATGCATTATTATGCCAAAGTAAGCTTTTCTTTAAACACAAACTTGTGACGAAAATGTGAAAAAGGGACTCCAAGAACATCTGTTTCATTGACCAATCGGCCCCTAGAAAACTATTAAAGGCTTAGTTCGTCTTCCGGAGGAGGAAAAAAAATCTCAATTATCGTTTAATCATAAATATAAAACAAACAAAAAATCTTTATCACTGTGTCTTCCTTCTTCGTTAATAAGATGTTACTCTGAGTGTACTTGAGTTAAGGTTCCAATTTTTTAAAGAAAACTACTTAAAGTGATACATAGTCTACTTCTTAGTTCTTACAAACCAGAAACAGTTTTAAACAAAAAATGAAATAAAAATATGGAGGAGTATAGTTAATTATGACTCACCTGCAAATAGACAGACCTATTAAAAGTAAACAATCTTTCATATACAAGGAGACACTCATCTTTTACTACCCTTCTTATTCCCTTGACTACCAGAGTATTTCTGATGCATCTTGGCCTCCACTTTCCTGGCAGCTCTTTGAATAGCAACCAGCTTTTGCCGCTGGCTATGGCTTTTCCTTTTACTGTGTCATCAATAATACAAGTCTTAACTTATCAAAATAAAAATTAAAAAGAGAGAGAGAGAATAATCTAGGGTATTTTGACAAATGGAAGTATCTGACCTTACAAACAGCAATCCTGCTGTAAGAACCATCCCTCCCACTGCCCATGAAACTCTTTCACTAAACGGCATGGCCCTCAATCGCTCCTGGAAAGCTTTTAGCATGCTCATATTCCTACCTTTCTTGGGCACTTTAGAACTTGAGGGTTTCCATGAATCTGAAATCATATCTAGACTGGCTTTACCACCATAGCATAATATTTCTTCAATGCCATCATAGAGATCATCTTTCACAACAAAACCAGAGGCATGACAGAGCTGTGTGCCATTACGGACCCATTCAGAAGCCCTACCACATACAAAGTCGTTTACTCCACAGGGTGCTAAAACCTGAAAATGGAATACTTACTCGAATAAACAAAATATTTTTAAATCACGAAGAAAAAAAGAAGTTTAAATGCCCTTTATTTATTTGCCTAATCTTCAAAAGGAGTCCAGAAAATCATCACACCTGTCAAATATTGAAGGTGATGGTATAATTTATTTAAACATTAATAAACAAGTGTGACCTAATCCATATTAAACATTGATTGGAACTACTACATTCATAACCATTGGAACTTTGCACAAATAATTATAAGAAGAAAAATGCTGCAAACCATACAAGGACAGAAGATGAACCTAGCTAAGAGAGAAGGCATGAAACTTATCCCTCCCTCCTCGAATACAGTATCTATCATACCTAATTGGATCTATTTCCATATTCTTGTAAAAATCGTAGCAAAGCAGCATGAGAATTTAGGGGAGAGACTAACCTGTGTCATGGTGTCCATGGAGAAATAAGCCTCGGAGCAAGCCTTAAAGACTGTGTCACAAAAAGAGCTGCATATACGAGGAGGTCCTGGTTGAACCCCAACACGTGGATCACATATGGAACATTCCAACAATTCCCATAGTTGCAAGCACTCTGGGCTTGCTTCACCAGTTGAAGCCAGTTTCCTAGTGGCCAGCAAAGCAGGATATGTCTGGGCAACGTCACAGCAAGTTTTTTGACGGAACACTCGGCAAAGTGTCAAATCCTTGCGTCCCTTGCTTACCTTTTCTGGAGGCTTTCCATCAGATGAGAATGGTGGAAAACGACCGCCTTGGGAAATACAACGTCCATCAAACTTACCTACGAAATTTTAAGAGAACTATCAGTTGGAAACCTTGGTGATAATTTTTCAACAGGTTTATCTTATTTAACAACTGTAAAATGAAGCATGATTTCCAGTGACACATTCGCATCGATCAAATCAGTTCATATTTTCTCATCTTCTTGAGAAAGGGTAGAAACATGTGTAAAATTTAAACAACAATAAAAGACATTACTAACAACAGTACTAATATAGAATATAATTGAAACTCCCAGAAAATATCAACGATGCACATAAATAGACACGATCGAAAACACGCACAGACGCACATTGATTTTGACTCTTGACCTATGCAATCCCAAGCTAAAAAAATGCAAGGAATCACAAGTTAGAAAATGCCATCAAAAATTCCATTTTATTAACAAAACCCTTAACCAGGCATTTTTTTTTCATGAGTTAAAATTGCAAATCAATGAAAGACGGAAAACCCTACGAAGCAAATAGAGATTTCATTTACCTGACGAAAAGGGAATAAGGACGTTGATAAAAAGCAGCAAAACTAAAGACCCAATACCCATTTTTCAACAATTTGTTACACGAATAAGCTTGCTGCTGCAAACAAGACTCGTAATGGCGGAATTTGTTCCATGAAAATGCTGTTCTTGACTACAACAGACACAAGAAAACTCACTTCTTCGAATATGGTCAATACTTGGTGCTGTAATGGTAATATGGATACCTGACTCATCCGGTTCATAAGGTCCATTATCTTGTGGACCGAACTCTGAACATATATTGTTGGGACTGAAACTTTCACGATTTCGGCCCATTAACTGCCTTTTAAAAAAGGCTTTTATTTTATTTCTTTTCTTTAAGTTGTTTCGTTTCTCTCTCTTTATTTTTAATTTTTTATTAAGAAATCTTGAGAAATTCTTGGAAATGTTTGGTGTTGAAATTTATATTAAAAAATAATAATATTATTTAATTTTGTACACACTTTATATACATAATTTTTATATATTTATTGAATACATTAGGAGCACAAAAATAAACAAATGTAACAAAAATGAATAAGACAATAAATTTTACATAGTTCATAAATTACCTATTCTATACCCAAGATAACAAATAAATTTGATAATATTAATTTGGCTTTTGATATAAGTGTAAAAATACGTATATATTTATGTATCCTTAAAGAAGTTGTTTTATATACATAAAAATAGTTGTTTTATATACATAAAAATGGTACAAATAATAGAAATAAAAATACAAGACAACTAAGTATGTTTTCATAAGAAATGATAATTAGTAAAAAAAATTGAAAAATATAGGACAATTGAATATGTTTTCACAAGAATATGGATAAAATGAATTCATTGAAATAAATAAAAAATTTCAAGAAATGGGACAAATAATAAAACCATAAATATTAACATACTTTAAAAACTAGAAGAATTGAACCTAGATGTTAAAGAAAAACATTTAATACCAAGAAAAAAAAAGTAATGTATCAAGTTTACGTTTATAGATCCTAAAGATGAATCCCTCTAATAAAGAAAAAGAGCTAACATATCGAAAACAAGAAGTTGGAATAATGAAAGCATTTGTCAACGACGTAATATTAGGAAGAAAATGATATTATTATCCCAATAATGTTCAAAAACAATTAGAGGATATAGAATTAAGCCTTAATAGAAGCCTACCTAGCAAGCAAATCAAAAATTCAAATAACAATAATGAAAGTTTTAATTTTTTTTAGCAAAAAAATGGATATAACATAATAATAAAACATCATGTCTTTATAAGACATAAATGAGATACAAAAAGAATCCTTAAATGAATAAGAGAATATGATTATAATAAAAAACTAAAACAAGACATACATAAAGAATTTACAAGATTCAAAATGGAAATAAATAATATACCTATAAATAATGAAATTATAAATCATAATTTGATCCATTTGTAGGATTAAAAGAAGAAACACTTAGAAGATCAAATGTATTGATACCTAAGAAGAATGAGAAAAAAATCCAAAGATAAAGAATAAACTATAATCCCAATTTAATAGAATGTAGAAAAGAATTGGAAGAACAGTTTATGGATCCTGAGAATAGGGACATAGAAAAATTAGTTAGTTTTTAAAAATTAATAGATGAAGAACTATGAAGACATTATGATGAAAAACTTTGTATAAACAAAGAGAAATATGATATGATAAAGTGAAATTGATTCTGAACCAAAACATATGATAAAAAAATCATATGAAACTAATTTCATTCCTAGTTCCTTCTTAAGAAGTAACATCTAACCTATATATGGAATAAAGAAATAAGAAAAGGCCAAAGGAACCTGACATTCCTTGTAGAAGAAAACAACAACCTAAAATGGAAGAAATATTACATTGAAGAACTAGGGGTAGTATTCTTTCATAATTCAAACTTCACGAAAATTATAGATCTAATCTTTTACATTTAGATTATATAAGAGATAAGAAAAAATATTTAGATGAATGGTCTAGTAATATAAGTGTCATCATACAAATTTCTCCAATCACACAATTAAACCCTTTAACTTATAGAGTCTTAGTAGCTCACAAAACAACAATAAATGTTAAAATTTGGTTTACAAATTTGACAAAACAAAAGCATTTACAAATACAGGGAATGCTCATACATGTAGGGAATATTTAGATACTATAGTAAATGAAATATAAAAGGAATTTATCAGAAAAATAAAGGAAGATATATCACTAAATCTAGTGAAAATGAAATTGAGGAAGCCAAATGGCATTTAACAAATATAAAAATATATGTAACTTTTGTTATATAGATTCTTTTATTTGTGAATATGAAATGTATTATCATAAGTTATTACCTTCTATGAAAGAAACGTACAAGGAAAGTTACTTTCAAAAAGTACCTAAAACATTACATAAAACTATAATAGAAGGATGGAACAAAAGAAATAGAGAAATTATATCAGACACCTTAGGAGGAAGAATAAAAATTCTTAAAATTTGCATATCATTAAATGTCAAGAAAGATATGAATATAAAAAAATATGATAAAATGATAAAATCTATTGTAATATAAGAGATTTTAGGATGGTAGGAAAATATTAAAGTAACATAAAATCTTACAAACAAAAGTATAAAAATATAAAAAAAATATAAAACATTCACAAGATATAAATTTAAAAAATAGGACTTTCAAAACATAAAAGAAGATATAATAAAAAACCTTATAGAAAATGATATTTTAGGATAAAAAGATATAAGCTACTAGAAAACAAAAATTATTGTTCATTAGTGAAAAAGGAATGTAAATGTTGGATCTATAGTGATGAAGGATATTATGCTAATGAATGCTCTAATAAGCTTCAACATAAAAAAATTAAAAAAAAAAAAACACAAAAAGAAAAAAATATATATATGAAAAGAAGCTTAATAAGAAGTTAGCTATGAATGATATTATTTATCTATTAGAAGAAACTATGGGAAAAATTTAACTTAGAATATGAATACTTTTCATTAGAAGATAAATGATTTATATAGTATTACAAATCTAAATAGTATTTATATTAAGGTATGATTAAAATTCAAAGGTTACACAAGTTATCATTTATATGCATGGTAGATAGAAGAGATAGTATGTGTGTAGCTAGTAACTATGTACTTTCAGAGGAACTCTTGAAACAAGCACAAAGAGATTTAATTGTAAAAATTGCTAAAAATACTATAATAAATCTTAATAAAGTCTTAAAAGATACATATAATGATAGAAAGAGAGAAATTTCATAGTCTATCATATATTAACAAGAAACATGAGTTGGTTTATTAAAAAAATAGTTTCCTAAACTTATATAAATTGAAAGAGCCCATAACTCGATCAACCACCAAGGTAAGGGAATACAGAATGCTAAAGGACTTGAACCTAACTTGCAAGAAATAGAATAGTAGAACACTTAAGCAGTTCACATAGCATAAGTACAAAAAATATAATAACAAAAACAGAGACTTTAACAATAGATATTATATATCAAACAGAGAGTAAGTAAATAATAAATGCTTTCCAATCAAATTTAAGCTTACAATATGTTCAAATATACATACCTTAAACTTGGATTGTACTAACACAATATCAAATCATGCATAACAAATGATATAATGAGTTAAACTCTAGAGACCATATCTTGTATTGCTCTAGAGAGAGATTATCTTACAATTTCCCAAGATTTCCAAGACGCTAAGAATTCCCAAGATGAATACAAATGAAGACCAATAGGTCTATTTATAGTGTGGCACCAAGCTTAAGACTATGCCATATTTTTCTAGATCCTTCTAAGTTTAGAATGTACAAGAGGGTTCTAGTTTTATGTACAATATGCCACAAGGTTCTGGGACCTTCTAGGAAACTCTAGAGTCTTCTAGGAGTGTCTAGTTCTTTCATGCACGTTCTAGGATTTTTCGTAAGCTTCTAGAGACTTCCACATCCTTCATGAACCATCCAACACGTTCAAGAATATTCCAGCCTATTCTAGCACCTTCAAGTGTATTCTTGAGCATTCTAAGGTCTTCAAGGCTTGAGTTGAGTCCATCCAACTCTAGCTTCTTATAGACATCTCTAGGTCACTCTAGAACTTTCCCATGTAGAAAAGTCTAGATCCTTTAGGCAACCACCATTTATTTGTATTTTGTGGGACAATTCGAGCGGGACGTAACACCCTCCCCCACTCAAGTTCGCGACGCCCTCGTTGCGCCTTCAAGCTTGAACCTCTCTATGTCATCTTTGTATTGCCACAAAGAGTCTTTAGGTTCTCAACTTGCTTCTATGTCTAGGGCATTCTACCACTTGACCAAGTATTCTTGATAACTTGGTACACCCCTACATCGGATTAGACGATCCACCAAGATAGAGTCCATTTCTTTGTCAAAGGAGGTTACTACTACAGTAGGCGCCCTCTTTGATTCTCCATGAATTATGTCTTCCTTGTCTCCATGATAAGGTTTCAACATGCTTACATGAAAAATCGGATAGATTTTAAGCTTTGGAGGGAGTTAGAGTTTGTAAGAAACCTTACCAACTCGCTTGAGGATTGGAAATGGCCCTTCATACTTTCGTATTAACCCCTTATGAACCTTCCGTAGAGATTTGAATTGTTGGGGCAATAGTTTAACAAGGACCAAATCTCCTTCCTGAAATTCCATCATCCTCCTTTTCTTGTCAGCCCATTTCTTCATCTTCTTAGATGCCTTGTTTAAATAGGCTCGAGCTAACTCTGCTTGCTCATGCCATGCCTTGGCAAACTTGAAAGAAGCGGGACTTTTCCCTTTATAGCTTGTGGCCAAAGCATGAGGAGTCATGGGTTGTTGCCCCATGATGATCTCAAAGGGACTTTTCATGGTGGACTTGTTCCTCTGTAAGTTATAAGAAAATGGGCTACATCTAGCAACTTAGCCCAATCATGTTAGTTGGCACTAAAATAGTGCCTGAGATACAATTCCAGCAATGCATTGGCACGTTTCATTTGTCCATTGCTTTGTGGATGAAAGCTTGCAGAGAAATTCAAGTCTGATCCCAATAACTTGAATAGTTCCATCCAAAACTTGCCAGTAAATTATGGGTCTCGATCACTCAAAATATTGGATGGAATCCCCCAATGCTTCATAACATGTTTGAGGAACAATCGTGCAATCTCATTTATCGTACAATCCGTTGAGGCAGGTATGCATGTTGCATACTTGATGAAGCGATCAATGACTACTATAATGCTGACAAAACCCTCTAATTTTGGCAAGCAAGTGATGAAGTCCATAGAGACACTTTCCCATGGTCTCTCTAGAATAGGCAGTGGTTCTAGCAAACCTCTGGGTGCATACTGCTCTGTCTTGTCATGTTGGCATACAAGACAAGTCCTTACATAAGCTTCAACATCATCCCATATTTAAGGCCAATAGTAAATTGACTTGATCAAAGAAAGAGTGTGTTTCATTCCTGGGTGTCCAACCCATAGTGAATCATGGCACTCCTTGATAAGCTCTTTCCTTAAGTAGTCCCACTTCAGCACAAAGATGTGATTTTTCTTGGCGTAGAGTAGTCCATCACTCAGCCAAAATCACCTTGTCTTTCCTTCCTTAATAAAGGCAAGGTGGTTTTGATCCAAGGCATCATGCTCAAACCCTTATTTGATCCTTTCTAGTAAAGGACTACTTAGCCTACTTAAGGCTGTCAACTCTACCTTTCGACTTGGCGGATCAACCACCATGCTTCCGCTGCACAACTCTGATTTTTCCACCTGATAAGAACTTATTGCTGGTGGTCTTATGCTATGTTCCAACTTAATTTTGTAGTCCACCTCCCTCCTTAGAGGTAACCATTTAGGCGATGCCTCAGGCGTCACATCATGAAACTTATTTGAGACAAATTGCCCTTCTGTCGGAAAGCTTGGATTTGGAAACTCCTCATTGTCGTCGTACTCCTTTGAGATGGCAAAATAACTCTGTTCTTCCCTCTTCAATCCCTTCCTGAATTGAAGTGCTGAGAGAGCTTGGGTAGTAGGTCTGGTGGTCCTCTCCGTAGGTACCACACAAGCCTTCGATACATCCATGATACACATGGAATTTGAACATGACACTAGGAAAGCTCTAACCTGGTCCAAGAACTCCATGCCGAATACTACCGAGTAGTCATCCATAGGCGCCACTGATAAGTCCACTTGGCCAGTCCAAGCACCAAGACTGACCTTAAATCCACGAGCAACTCCTTTGACGGGTATTGTTACCAAGTTAACTACTTTGAGTGATCCTCCTTCATTGACAACCTTAAGGCCGAGTCTCTTTTCTTCCTCTATTGAAACAAAGTTGTGAGATGCACCTATGTCAACCAAAGCTTTGGCGACCTTCCCGTTAATGGTTGTATCTATGAATATCAAGCCTTTGGGGGTCTTTGGGGCGCTCTGCATTGCACCAAGTAGGTGCAAAGAACCCATCTTTGCACCTTCTTCCGTCTTGCCTCCATCGTGCTCATGAATGGAAGCAACTAAGGCACTCAAGGCCTTTATTTTAGGACATTCACGTTCTCAATGCGATCCATCGCATATGAAGCACGTCACACGGGGCTTCGAGGCACCACGATCCTCCATTTCCTTCCCCTTATCCCGTGGTTTGAATGAGGAGCCATCTTTATGATTTTTGGGACCCTGAATTTTAGCATGGCCTCCCCCACTCTTTCCTCCACCAAAATTTTTATCTGTGGCTTTTGAGCTCTCTTTGCTTGTGGAGTAATCAATAAGGCTTTCTGCAATCACAATGGCCGAAGATAAGTCTTGGACACCACGTCGCTTAAGTTCCAAATTAGCCCATGATTGGAGACCAAAGAATAAGGAATCCTTGTCAGAAGTGTCGGGGACTTCTAGCAGTAAGGTTGTGAACTCCACATAATCCCTTATGCTACCTGTTTGCTTTAACCATTGCAATCGGCCCCTTGCATCCTCTTCAACATTTATAGGGAAGAATTGGCCTTTGAATTCCCTCTTGAAGTCATCATAGGTTTCAATTGTGCAAATCCCTCATTACACATCTCCATGCCTCCATCTCCACCACAACATAGCAGTGTTGGACAAATATGTGGCAACAATTCGGATCTTGCTGGCTTGGTCCGTTATGCCAGTAGCCTCAAAATATTGTTCTAGCCCCCATAGGAAATTGTCACTTCCCTTGAATTCCTAGCACCGTTGAAGTTCTTTAGCTTAGGAACATCCACCTTCTTGGTCTCAATGATGGCGGTTGTGCTAGTTCCTGCGACCATAGCCCACTTACAAAGAGCTAGGTCACCTCCCATGTCTCTTTGGACAAGATCCCTTACCTTGACAAGTTCGGCCTTCAACCCATCAATCTCTTACCTTAGCCCACCATCTAGCTCGTTAGAGACATCTTAACCACTGCATAGATCTCCACATCCTCACCTTCCAAGCTGTTGCAACGTTCCTCTAAGTTGTCCACCCGGTCAAACAGCTCCCCTAAGCTTTCTTGAGGACTCCCAACACGTGCTTCCATGCTAGAGATAATGTCTTTTGACTTGGCTCGAGACTCCTTTGGTGGTTTTCGAACATCCTCACGCCTACGTTCCATTGGTGGAACATCCATGCTTGGTGTAGATAGGGCATTGTTCTTCATTTTGCCAAAGATAGTAATGCTTTAACCTAGCTTTGATACCAACTATCACGACCTTAAATTTCAAATAGCGATCGTGCGGCACTTAGAACGGTCCATTGCACTAATCATGCCTTTCACCCGAACGAATTCTCCAAAGAGATTGAAAAATACTTAGAGATTGAGAGGATTCAAGAGTAAAGCAAGAATTAAAGAGAGAGTTTGTAAAGAATGCCTCGTATTTCTCTAGAGAGAGATTATCTTACAATTTCCCAAGATTTCCAAGATGCTAAGAATTCCCAATATGAATACAAATAAAGACCAATAGTTCTATTTATAGTATTGCACCAAGCTTAAGACTATGCCACATCTTTCTAGATCCTTCTAAGTTTAGAATGTACAAGAGGGTTCTAGTTTTATGTACAATATGCCACAAGGTTCTAGGACCTTCTAGCCACTCTAGAGTCTTCTAGGAGTGTCTAGCTCTTTCATGCATGTTCTAGGATGTTCCGTAAGCTTCTAGAGACTTCCACATCCTTCATGAACCATCCAACACGTTCTAGAATATTCCAGCCCATTATAGCACCTTCAAGTGTATTCTGGAGCATTCTAGGGTCTTCAAGGCTTGAGTTGAGTCCATCCAACTCTAGCTTCTTATAGACATCTCTAGGCCACTCTAGAAATTTCCCATGTAGAAAATTCTAGATCCATTAGGCAACCACCATTTATTTGGATTTTGCAGGACAATTCCAACGGGACGTAACATTATGCTCTAGTTCACAAACACGGTGCTCAATTCTCTTCTCATGCCATATTTTTGTTTTCTTTTTGAACTTTTTGGCATTCTTATAGGTACTCCATCATAACTCATCCAATTTATGTATTTCCAACATCTTTTTCACCTCTCCATTGGACTTTTCACTTTCATACTTGATTGGGGATAGGAGGGTAGAAGTACAGGGTCTAAACTTGGTGGCTCTTCAATTGATGGTTTGAGTTTAGATCCTGATGAATGCTCAAAAAGCACTAAAATAACCATGATTTTATGCACATTAATTGATTAAAAATATATATATATTTATATGTTTTATCATATATTTATATAAATTTGTCTTTTTCGGAATCACGGGTATTTTTATTGTTTTTCAGGTATTTTGGCTTAAAAACGTAACTTAAAGACTCAAAGAGGAATACTTGAAGCAATACATCACAAATATATTAATAAATAAATGGGGAAAGGTCAACAAATATGGAAAAATTGGACAAAATGGGTCAAAAAGGTCAAAAATGTAAAAACGCGGAATGGAAATGCTGAGGTCATTGATGACGTCATGGGTGCGGCTGTACGTGAAAAATGGGGCGAAACGGGCGATGGCGCGCGCAGAGGCAGCTGGGCGCGCACGGATGAACAGTAGCCACGCGCTGGGGTGCGCGCGGATTGGGAGGCTGGCGCGCACGGGCGCCCAGCTACCCAGCCGCGCGTGCCAGCGCCCACACCCGTGCGCATCCCAGCGCGCGGCTACTGTTCATCCGTGCGCGCCCAGCTGCCTCCGCACGCACCAACGCCCGTTTCGCCCCATTTTTCACGTGCAGCCACACCCATGATGTCATGCTGACGTCATCAATGACCTTAGCATTTCCATTCCGCGTTTTAACATTTTTTCACCCACTTTTTGTCCAATTTTTCCATATTTGTTGACCTTTCCCCATTTATTTATTAGTATATTTGTGATGTATTGCTTCAAGTATTCCTCTTTGAGTCTTTAAGTTACGTTTTTAAGCCAAAATACCTGAAAAACAATAAAAATACTCGTGATTCCGAAAAAGACAAATTTATATAAATATATGATAAAACATATAAATATATATATTTTTAATCAATTAATGTGCATAAAATCATGGTTATTTGAGTGCTTTTTGAGCACTCATCAGATCCTATCTCAAAAATTTCCATAATCGCCTTTGATACATACATGAGAGATGCATCCTCCAAAAAGTTCACACAATTCACAATATCAACCTTCGATGCCATACTTTCAAAGTTATAATAGGTTGAGTTTTTTTTTGGTGAGTTTATGTCCTTGTTTACAACAACATGTGTTAAAGTCTTAAGTTTGGGCGACTTAACAGATTCTTTTAAGTTATTCCCACAATCAGTAACATTTATCCTAAACATTCATTAGCAAAGGGGGTTCAAATTCTTTAAGAAATTTAAATATTACTTGTTCATCTTGCACTCTTATTGTAAGTTCACCTTTTTGTACATCAATAAGTGCCCTTTTGGTTGCTAAGAATGGATGACAAAGTATGATAGGAATGTCACAGTCCTCTTCCATGTCTAGCATAATAAAGTCAACCAGAAATATGAATTTGTCTACTTTTACTAAAAAATCTTCTACCACACCCCGAGGTCTCTTAATCAATCTATTTGCCATTTGTAATGTTATTGAAGTGGATTTTTATTTACCAATCCCAATCTCTTAAAGACCAATAATGGCATGAGGTTATTAATAAAACCTAAGTCATATAGTGCCTTACCAAAACGGATGTTCCCAATAGTGCAAGGGATGTCAAAACTACCTGTATCTTTAAGTTTTTGTGGTAGTTTTCTATTAAGGATGACATTACAACCTTCATTCAAGGTTATTATTTCATGATCTCCAAGCCTCCTTTTCTTTGATAGTATATCCTTCATGAATTAGGCATAAGATGACATTTGTTCAAGTGACTATGCAAATGGTATGTTTATATGTAGCTTCTTGAAGAATTCTAGAAATTTTGAAAACTGGATATTTAACTTTTGCTTTTGCAGTATTTGAGGGAAAGAAATAGTGGGTTTGTAGAAGTTGTTCTTTTTTGGCTGAATTATTTCCTTTCCATTACTCTCTTTATCCACTAATTCCTCTTCCTCCTTTTTAGTTTCTGGTTCCTCCTTTTCCTTTTTAGTTTTATAGTCCTCTTTATCCTTTTTAATTTCCTATTTCTCCTTATCCTTTTCTATCTTATGTTCTTGTTCTAAATTTTTACCACTCCTCAAGGCTATGACATTACATTGGTCCTTACCTTCTCTTCTTGGGTTTACAATTGTGTCACTTGGAAGGTTACCTTGAGGCCTTTGACTTATAGCTTGATCAAGTTGCCCCATTTGGTTCTCCAAATTTCAAACTGAAGCCTCTTGAGTTGACACTTTTGTATTCACTGATTGGATGAAGTCTTTCATCATCTCTATTAAAGAACTTATATTTTCCTCAATAGATTGCTTCTTCTCTTAGGCTTGTGATTGTTGTGGTTGTTGAAAACTAGGTGGTGGAAATGATTGATGGTTGAATTGATTACCACCTTGAATATTGTTATTACTTTAAGAGAAATTTGGATGTTGTCTCCATCCTAGGTTATATGTGTTTGAGTATGGATTATTATTTTGATTCATATTACCCATATAGTAAATGGATTCAGGATTATTTGGACATTTATCAAACAAATGAGCTCCTCCATGAAACACACATGACACTCATGAATCTTGGACCTAGTTTAGCCTCGCTGGTGCATTTTGAGCCTTTAAATGATTAACCAAAGATGACACTTGAGCTGTAAGTGCTGTGATATCATTTACCTCATGCATTTCGGCTACTCTTCTTATGGCTATCATTCTGTCCATTGGCCATTGATAATTATTGCTAGCCATTTTCTCAAGTAAATCATAAGCTTGATTGTTAGATTTGGCTAGCAAAGCTCCATTAGCCGACGCATCAACAATAATCCTTGTTTGAGCATTGAGACCATTGTAGAAAGTCTCCATCTGAATCCAAGAAAGAATACCATGATAAGGGCACTTCCTTAGCAATTCCTTGAATCTTTCCTGTGCTTCATATAGAGATTCTCCTTCGTGTTGTTGGTAGGAAGTAATGTCATTCCTAAGCTTGGCATTCTTTATTGGTCGGAAGTATTTCATCAAGAATTTCTCCATCAAACCATTCCAAATTGTAAGGGAATTAGATGGCAAATAGTTTAGCCAAGCTTGAACACGATCTCCAAAGAGTAAGGGAATAATCTAAGCCTAAATGCCTCAACTGTCACACCATTGAACTTAAATGAATCTACAACTTCAATAAACAATCTGAGATGAAGATAAAGGATCCTCTATTGGTAATCTGCTGAATTTTCCAACTGTTTGTAGCATTTGAAACGTCATTGGTTTTAGTTCAAAATGATTAGCTTGAATATTTGGCCTTTTAATACTTGGATTTAGCCCTTCTAACGTAGGTATTGCATATTCATTCATAGTTTTATCTATATCATCTATCAAAAGCATTTGATTGTTTAATTTTAGCTCATTGTTGTTTATTTATAATGGATTAGCCATTTTTTCCTCTTGGGTGACTTGTTGTTTTCTAATTGATCTCAAAGTACGCTCAATTTCAAGATCTAAAGGTAATATTTCTCCCTCAGACACTCTACTCATGCAATAAACTCACTATGTTTCTACAATACTAAAGGAGAAGTCTAAATAAAAACTAAATAAATAAATTAATTAAAATTTTAAAAAAATCAATAAAGAAAATCAATAAAATAAATTAACTAAAATAAATAAATAAATAAGTTAATAAAAGATAATAAGTAAATTAAAATTAAAGTAAAGAAAAATAAATTTAAAAAAACTAAAATAAAAAAATATTATTTTTTAAAATCCCCGACAATGGCACCACACACAAATAAAACCAACATTGTGGTGTGTGTAAACATGCATGTATACAAAGTGTACCTAACTATGTGCTTGTGTGAATTACTAAACTACAGTGACCAACTTTACACAGAAAAAGACAAATACATGAAATAAAATAGCAGATGTCGTATTTTGTACACATGAAGTCAACACAAGACACGGAGTACAATAAGACTTACATAAAACTTTTACATAATATTTAGACAAAATAAGTCTAACAACACTTGATAGTGAAAGCATTTGTGTGTCTAAAGTAAGAAAAGTGATAAGTGCTTAAAAAACACTAATATTTTTTGAATTAATTGCACTTAACTTTAAAAATAGATTTAAATTTGCATAATTTTATCATTGTTTAAGTAAATCTATGTATTCGAAATCACGAGTATGTTTTTTTATTTTTCAAGTATTTTTAGTTTCAAATTGATTAAAATGATAATACTTGAAGAATCATGAATAAAACACTCATTTTCAATATAAAAGAATAAAAGAATAACACATGTAAACTTTACATGTATTGCAACTAATTTGTAACGGGTAAAACAATAAGAAAAGGAAGAAAAGTAGTTTGACATAGTCTACGGTGGTGGATAACTAAGTAATGTGGTGCAACCTTCTTGGGATTTGATTTAATGTGTACCAAATGAGACATGGGCTGCAATGGTGGAAACATATGAGCCGTGACACTTAAAGAATTTTCTTTTATGACTTTTCTCTCCTTTTTTCAACTATAAATAAGATTCAAATTAAATTACTCTTGTAATACACACCAAAAATTGAGTTGAGTAGTAGTTTTATGCTAGGACTTTGTTCCTTTGTTTTTAGCTTTTATTTAGTTTTTTTGTTTTTCTATAGTTTAGTTTAATTACAATTTAGATTAGGTTATCACAAGTAAGAGGTAGTAAAGAGAGTTATTCTAGATCAGGTGATATAAAATCATTGCTGTAATTTAGAAAATATTGTGAAGATTAATGATACACAAAAATTTAGTTGTCAAATTATGTATTTATAACAAGCTTGCAAGTGCACAAATCACTTGTAATAAGTGATAAATATACTCTCAAGATTGTCTCTAAAATAATTATGGTGGTTTTAAAAAGTTAAATTAATTTTCTAATTTAGTTAAGAAAATAAATCCTAAATGTTTTAAGAAATTGTAACATAAATGTAAATTCTAAATTACATTAACATCTAAAGAAAGCAAGTAAATGATGACTCTATGAAAATAGAGTCATTAGTGCACTTTTTTACTTAATATTTACTTGTTTTATTTAATAAATAGTATTTTTATGGCAAAAAAATATAAACTTTTTAGTGAAAAGGGATGAAAATATAATTTTAAATTTTATTATGAATTTTTAACGCAGGACCAATCATAAGTTGCCACGTGGCATGTCGTGCAAGCACATGAGCTGAATGCGCATGCCACACAAGCACGGAGAGTGAATCACATTGCGATGTGTGTAAGGAGGATGAAACACATGCCACGTGTCAACATAGCGTTAAATCCAAGTTCAAAAATCGGTCAATATGCCATACCATATGTCACCACACTATTGCTCTACGTGTTCCACCCGTGCGCCACGCCATCCATTCCTGTGAATGACATTGTGCCACACGTTACTGACTTAGTGAGCGTTGACTCTGACCAGTCTCCTCTACCTTGCGTCGCTCCCTGATTCGCCCAATGAATTTCTATGCCAAATGTCGTGTTGTGATTGGCTAAAACTGTCAATTTTGCTTGTTTTGATCGTAGCCCTTGATCTGAAGTTGATCGTGTCCAGATCGCACCTGAGCTTTATTTAAGCCTCTAATCACTCCATAAACCCTAATTAGCCTCCATTAACATAATTTTGGTATTTTTTAGAGGTAAAAAGAGAAAAATACAGAAAAATTCAAAAGAAGACACAATTTTGGTGAAAATTCAAGAGGAAATTAATTCTACAATTCAAGATATTGATTGTATTTCTTTTTCTACTCTGTTCTTTATTAATTTTTATGTTTTTCTTTATAAAAAATATGAGCTTTATGAACACAATTATGGTTAATTAATTTATTAATCTAGGGATCTTATGAACCAATTTTCACCATGTGATGATCTAATATTTTTTTCCAATTTTAATATTAATTTAATTATATTATTTAATCTGATTTTTATGCTATTAATTATTTGGCCAACAATTTATCATTATATTACTTGTTAGGATACGTATACTTGCGTATTCATTACACACACAATTTATGTGACGATCAGTAAATAAAAATAAATTAAATGATATAAATATAAACTAGATTTTACTTGTTTAATTTTTTTAAAATAAAACTTCCTATAATCATGGTAAGTTTTCAATGATAATTAATTAATCAATTATGCCTTGACCGAGGTTGAAATTGATTAATTGATAAATTAAAGAAATATGTATATACCAAATTTTTTAATTAATTGATAACTTCTCTTGGCCAGAATTGAGATTAAAAGTTCATAAACCTAAGGAAGATACATTCCTTAATTATAAATCAAGATTTAACCATTCTTTAATATATAATTAAATTTATTTTTCAACCTAAAGATTCACATACATAGGAATAATTACACGAAAATCAATTATTCTTTCGAATCAAATAAGTAATTGGGACATAGATGGGAGGTGAAAATGCCAAACCATGGATTCTTTTCACAAGTTCTATATTAATTTAGCGAAGCATGGCTCACAATATGAATTGAACAATTAACATAGTGGAAGTACAAAATAAGTTTCTCATTCAACATACAACTAAAGCAATCTACAATAAGAAGAAAGAAGTAGTGGTAAAGACCCTAGTGATGGTGTGCCTCATAGGCTCCTGTCTAGGCTAACAATATGCATAAACATAGCAACCATCATTCAGTATGCGAAAATCATACATACTAAAAAGCTATAATGGATTCCTAATCTCTTTAAGACCTTGTATGTGGGACCATATTCGATAAGTGATGATTGTACCTTCACAACAAGCAATCATACATTACCAGGGTAAGGAGATACAAACTCCTTAAAGACTCACACCAAAATGCATGATCATAAAGTAGAAGTGATAATCAAAAATCTATAAGAATAGTGCAAGGAAAGAAAAGAAAGCATGAAACTATACAAAACAAATAAGCTTTCTAATCAAAGTCAAAATCTAGTATGTTGGAACATACATGATAGAAACTCAGATTACACTCACAATAGTAGATCATGTATAACAACAGGTATAACAAGGTAAATTCACTTAGAAACCATATCTATGTAATAACATTATTGGGTTGCTTAAGGAAACCACTTAGTACAATTCACTAATCAATATAACAATTAAAGCTCTAAAAGAAATAAAAACCAATATTAACTCTATCAATTGGCACCTTCATCCTAAATGTCTATTATTTCTCTTGCTTGTTGCCTTCACAACAACCTGGTTTGATACATGAATATGGCTCTTATCCAAATCCCACACCACCTAGTGTGATGTGATGTGTAACTAAAAATCAATAACTAGAAGTATGACAACTCCAAATCTTAAGGACCACCCTCAAACTCAAAAAATCTATCCCTTATTGCACACAATAAGAGATATGAGAACTTAATACATTTAACTTATCTCACTCTCATAATTAGGCTCTTACAAATAAATACTTGCATCCAAGAAATTGTTAGATGACACAAGACTTACATACAACCCATTTACAAATAATGTCTTGAGTACTCACCATTCATAAGCATGGTTTTGCTCACACAATCACGAATCACTAATACTGAGCAGCACTCAAGGTATTAGTGATCCTAAAACTAAAAAACTAGATATCAATTTGATAGATTTTTACTACATTTTTTGGATACTAAATAAGGGAAAATGGGGAGGAATTTTTATAACTCGAATTCCCCACCTCGTCGGTCACCTCGCTAGCCATCTCGTCAAGAGTGGTGGTGAGAGTAGTGGCGAGCTTGGTGACTAAGTAATTGATAAGTGCTTAAAAACACTTTATATATCATGATTTTATGAATTATTTAGTAAGATAAAAGGTTTCAACTTGAAATAATTATACTTGAAGTGCCTTTATAACTTAGAAGATTAAAAAAAATTGTTTGTAAATTATTACATATATTTAAAAATTGAAAACAATAAATTATAAGGAATTTAGGATTCTAAGGTGATGCAGTTTGAAGTTGTTGCAGCGTGAAAACATTGTAAGCCACGATGTCAGGCCAAAGGAATGTGTCACAAAAACATGCAAGCCATGGTGGGAAAACCTTACCTACCACCACATGAAGAGAGTGGATCTTTCTTAAAATCGTGTACAACTGTATATACAGTGGCGTGAATAAAATGTATGCCGCGGTGCTAAGCTAATAAACCCACTTTTCCTCCTATATTCACCCTATAAATAGGACCTTATTTCTTTTGTAATAGATATCCTAGAATCCCACAACTCTTTTAGTAGATAATTTGTTAGCTTTCTTTAGTCTTTTTATTTCTTTCCTTAGTTTACAATTCTTCTCTTCTTCGAAAATTGAACAAATATAGCTTATGTAATAGTTTTTAGCTTCAATTCAATAAACAATGCAGCAATCTTATCTAAAGGTTTTCTAGAAGCAATTCTAAGAATTCTGTTAAGGTATATTTAAAATATATTTTTTTTAGAATATTTTATGTTTAATTTATTGATCATTTATTAAACTATACATTTCTGGCTATAAATAGTATGAAATATTAGTAAAATTGTTACACATGTGAAATATTAAAGTAGATTAAACATTTTTATTAAATAAATTAAGTTTTATTTCATCATCAAGATTTAAATCAAAGTTTGTAAATGAAATATGTATTAACGAAGTATTTTTCATAATAAACAAGAGATTTAGGATTTAAACTATATGAATCAGATTTAGAGTAACACTTTTAAATATTTTGGTCTATATCAACTATATTGTTAGAGTGGCTCTATTTCGAATATTTTTATAAGAATTATTATTTACTTATTTTAGTATTTTTGTTTAATTTTAAGAAATATGAGCTACGCCTTGATTTTTCTACTAGCTACAACATAAGGCTCTCATAATAAAATTGGATTGAAGAAAAAAAACATATTTTCACATGGGTCTCTATTTGAATACGATGTGTTTTATATTTTATGTAATTAATTTTTTATACTTAAAAAATGCGTTTTGAAAAAGACCCATATGAATTTCGTCTTTTTCTTCTTCTACAAACCCTTTTTTGTCCATACCCCAAATGCAAATAATTTTGAAGTTACCTCCAAAAATTGTGAAAATTTCCAAATCAATATCATCATTGGTGACTAAAAATAAAAAGGAGTTAAATGCTATGTTAGATCTAAGTACAAGTGTAAATTTAATGTCATGTTCATTATATTTGTAGCTAGAAGAGGGTGAACTAAGGCCCACAAACATGTCCCTACTTCTAAGTATATAAATTTTTAATCTATAGGGAATGATAAATCATTTAAATAGTATAAGAAGACAAACTTACCATACCTATAGATTTTTCAATAAACTCAATGACAATGGGGATATTTATTATATTAAATTCTAAAAATGGAGATCCTCCCAAGAAGCATCTTTTTGAGACATTAAATTAGGCATGGGAGGCAATCCATTATTGTAGGTAATATTATTTTATTTCTTATTTCATGAACATTATTTAGAAATGTTAATTTTATAACTATTTGTTGAATTTGTGAGAAGTACACATTTGTATAATTTTAATATGTTTGGATTGATAGATGCACTTTCAATTCCATACCAAGTCTTAAACAAGTTCAAATAAATGGGTAATTTTTCTCTCTTTACTCTTTATCTTTGATTTATGATTGTTACATTGAGAGTAACGTAAATTCTAGACCGAGGGTAGAAAAAGTTACATTTATAAAATTATGTGCTAAAATTAAAATTTTATGTTTACATGTTTACATGTTTATATATTTTTAGCTACTTTTTTGTATACTTTTATTTATTTTTATTGAATTAGGAATTTTTGGTTTATTTTTAATTTTCTTACAAACTTATCATGTCTTATACGTTAGTTTTAAGAAAATAATAAAATCTTTGCATTGTTATATTAGTTTCAAAAATATTTCATAGAGTAATATGATAATTAGTTAGTTTTTGTCATAATTAATATTTCATGATAAAATTTTGAAATTGCAATGAACCCAAAACTGGTGTTTAGAAATCAAATAGTGAACACTACCCTCGTGAGAATATATTTTGAATTATTGTCTTCCCATTTCAAGTAATAATATTTTTTTACTCTTTAAACACATTTCTTATCAATTATAATTGATATTTGATCCTATAGGTCTTTGTATTTAATGTTAGGATTATTACGTCTAATAAAGTGTCATATATTTATTTTTATTACTAAAATTGAATAAATTAAGCAAAAATTAAAAGTATATGCTTTTCTATTCATTCATGCATGAATTTAAAAAAAGAGACATATATAGGGGTTTCCTAAATCAATAAAATAAAAAACCATAAATTAGCTACTCACTCTATCATACAATATATGTGCAATTTGTGAATGAGTTATTTCTCTAAAAAAAGAGAATATCTCTAAAAAAATAGAGAAAGAAAAAGTTAAAAAAAGGGAAAAAATGAATAATATAAACTAAGTACTATAATACATTATCCATTAAAGTTTTAAGAATTAGCTATATATATATATATATATGAAATAATTCCCTTATATTTTTTTTCATCTCCTAAAAGACATACTACTTGGGATTTTTATTTGATGTATGGAAATAATGTGATTTCTTTATAAAAAAAATTCATTTTATTTTTTTCATGAGATCAATATGATGCACTATTTTGAGCTTTTTCCTTTTTAAACATATGCGAGCTTATTAGTTCATTTCTATTCATAAATTCTTTCGTATATACCTTTGAATGAGCACTTGAGCCAATATGATTAGTATTATTGAGAGTATATCTTGTGAGAATAGAGTAAAAAAGAATTATAATTCCTTATATTGAGATTGGATAAATTTTATATTGATACATTTTTTATTTGAATATGAAAGTTATTTTCAAACTAATTGTTATAATAAATCACAAATATTTAGAATATTGAAATGACTTATGCTATAGGATTTAATTGTAGACTTAAAAGAAATATTAAAGCATGAGAAATTTTTTTTTCTTATTCTTTTATCTTTTTATCTTTTTATCATTTTATCATTTTAAATTTTTATTTGTTTGTGTATTATTTGTTTGTTTTATTTTTATTTTACATTTGATGTTGATGGGTACTATACCTAAAAATCCTAATGAGACTTAAAGGCATGTTATATATGCTAAATTTAACCATGTCAACAAGAGATTAGTAAGAAGCTGGTTGGAAGTTATGCTAAGTGGTTAAAAATACTTAATATACCGTGATTTATGCATGTTTAGTGATATAGATCTCTATTTGCTTATTTTACTATCATTTTATGAAAATCTATCTTTTCAAAATAATAGGTATATTTTGTTGTTTTAAGACATTTTTTATATTAAAAAGATTCAACTTAAAATAATTATACTTGAAGCACTATTATAACTTAAAAGATTAAAAGAAAACATTTGTAAAATATTACATATGTTTAGTAAATTGAAAACAAAATTATAAGGATTTTAAGGTTCTTAAGTAATGTAGTTTGAAGTGTGTCATAGTGTGAAAACATTGTCAGCCGTGGGTTGCGCGAGGCCAAAAAGAATGTGTTCAAAGTCAATGTAGGCGCTGCGTGAAAACATTTTAAGTTATGGCACAAATAGTGTGGATCATTCTTAAAACCATCTATAGCTGTGTATCGTGGCTTGAAAAATATGTATGTCGCAGCGCCAAATTAAGAATTCCATTTTCCCTCCTTTTTTCATCCTATAAATAGGATCATATTTCTTTTGTAAAGTATAGCTTATAATCCCACAACTCTCTTAGCAGCTGATTTCTTAGCTTTCTTTAGTTTTTTTCCTTAGTTTATAATTCTTCTATCCTTCGAGTGGGTAAAAAATTTAGCTCATGTAATAGCTTTTAATTTCAATTTAATAAATAACACTACAATTCTATCTGGAGGTTTTTTCGAAGCAATTATAGGAATTTTGTTGAGGTATATTTAAATGTATTCTTTTCAGAATATTTTTAAGTATTGTTTTACATGCTATATGTTTAATTTATTGATTATTTATTAAATTATGCATGTCTAGCTATAAATAGTAATGGATATTAGTAAAGTTGTTACAATTCATGTAAAAATAAAGTAGATTAATTTTTTTTAAATTAATTAATATTTATTTCCTCATCAAGATTTAAACCAAATTTTGTAAATAAAAAATATATTGACGAAATATTTTTCATAATAAACAAGAAATTTAGATTTAGATTTAGGATTTAAATGATTTGAATATGATTTAGAGTTGTACTCTTAAATCTTTTGGTCTATTTCAACTATATAGTTAGAATGTACTTTGTTTCAAAAATTTCTACGAGAATTATTATTGAAGATATATTGACGACATATTTATCATATAACTTTAAAATTTGAAAGCTAGTTCTAGATATTTAAATCATAAACTTAACTTAGACCCCTTGATGTGAGTTTAAATTATTAGACTCGACCAAAGGTGCAATTAAATGGTTCACTATATCTTAAAAAAAGCATAATCTAATTAAAATTAACTACTAAATAGACCAAAGGTGGGAATTGATTCTAATTAATAATAAATAATATTCTTAATTAATCTTCTATTTTTAAATACAAAATAAATCAATAATTCTAATTCATATCTTTAATATTCTACTTAATATTAACAAGCATAATTATCTAACTAATATATCACATAAATTATCCACTATATGATAAATGTTTAATTGCCTAAATTTTTATTGAATTTACTTTTATTTTTATATCATTAGTTTAGAAACTTAACCCAAAACAATCGGGACAAGATGTTTAGGTTATTAATTTCGTTTTTAAGAATTTGTTAAATGATTTAAAAACCATATGATTTCTCTTGAGACTGACCTTGAAAGTATATTATCATTTTCTATAAGTGATTCATGCACTTGCGATCTACTTTATAAATGATACACTATTTATACACCACAATTTTGTGCATCACTGCTAAAAAGTCACATTTTTTCATTCCAAAAATTACCAAGTACTTTCCATACATACCTGCACCCAAAATGATCCAAAACATGAGTGACAACGTTGGCTCTTAGCATGCACACTGATGAGTGCTCAAAAAGCACTAAAATAACCATGATTTTATGTACATTAATTGATTAAAAATATATATATTTATATGTTTTATCATATATTTATATAAATTTGTCTTTTTCGGAATCACGGGTATTCTTATTGTTTTTCAGGTATTTTGGCTTAAAAACGCAATTTAAAGACTAAAAGAGGAATACTTGAAGCAATACATCACAAAAATATTAATAAATAAGTGGGAAAAGGTCAACAAACATGGAAAAATTGGACAAAATGGGTCGAAAAGGTCAAAAATGTCAAAAAGACGGAAATTGCGCGCCGCAGCCCAGCCGCGCGCTGGGGCGCGCGCGGGCACTGTTCATGCGCGCTGAGCTGCGCGTAGCAGCAGCCCCCCTCCGCGCGCCCAATGCGTTTTCGCCCCATTTTTCACGTGCAGCCGCCCCCGTGACGTCATGCTGACGTCATTAATGACATCAGCAATTCCAATACGCGTTTTTACATTTTTTAATATTTTTTAACATTTTTTTACTCATTTTTTCTCTCCATCCTCACCTATAAATACCCCCCTTCCCTTCACTTCAAAACACACTTCTCTCTTCTTTCTTTCTCTCATTTCTTAGTTTCTGAGATTTTCTTAGTTTCTTTCTTAGTTTCTAAGCTTTTCTTAGTTTTTCTCTTAGTTTTTAGTTCAATTCTCTTAGTTGTAGAGTTCTTCTCTTTTTGAGAGGAACTTGTAATGTTTTTGTAATAGTTTAGATTTTTGATTCAATAAATGGAAGTGCAAATTCCGCTTGGAGGTTTTCCAGCTACGGGAATAGCGTCGAAGTTCTGTAAGGATTTTATTTTCTTTACAGTTATTTTTATGCTTTATTCTTACATGTTATATTTAATTTGTATGTGGTTAAATTTAACTATGCTGGCTGTTTAGTAAACATGATGTAATAACGACGTTGTTATGCTTGCGAAATATTAAATAGGTAAAAATCTTTAAAATGAATTGATTTTGTTTTTATTCAAGATTTTATATTAAGAATGTTAGAGAGAAATATATTATTTTTCATTACAAACTTAAAACTGAAAATTAGATTTTAAGGTTTAGTTATCCGGTCTAATTTAGAGTAGTGCTCTTTTATTTGTTGGTACAATCGCCCGGTAGTTAGAGTGAAACTCTATTTCAAAAGTTTTTATAAGAATTATTATGTGAAAATGTATTGACAACATGTTTTCAATAGTGGTTTTAAAACTTGAAAGTTAGTACTCGGATAATTAAATTCTTAAGTTTAATTTGGACACCTTGAATAAAGTTTAAACTGTCTAACCCCACCAAAGGTGGCATTTAAATGGTTCATTTTCAATCTCTTAGAAAAAGGAATTAATTTAATTAAGCATATTAGTTATCAACCCCACCCATAGGTGTTAATTGATTTGTTTAGTTAACAAAGAATATCTAACCCCACCAAAGGTGGTATTTATATAAAAAAGAGAGAATCAATAAAATATCAATTTATATCTTTAATAACCTAGATAATATGAGCAAGCATAATTAATTTAGTTATTATATCCATAAATTCTCTGCTAATATAAATGATAAAAATTTGCATGAATATTTATTGAATCTGTATATATGTTTATTTTTAGATAATTATTTATTGAATTTGTATCTATGTTTATTTTTATGTTATTAGATTATATTTAATTAATCTGTATATATGTTTATTTTATGTTATTAGATTAGGAACACAAAAACCAAACTATCGTGACAGGATGTTTAGGATTTAATTTCGTTTTTAAAAGTTTGAATAATAAATTAAAAACCACATACATTCCTTCCTTAGATCGACCTTGGGAGTATACTTATCATTTTCTTCGAAATGATTCGTGCACTTGCGAGAGTTTTATAAATATTAAAACCAAAGTATTGGCAAGAATCGACGATGTCGGTTTTCGCTCATCACACACTATGAATACTAACCATATGGTATATGTAAGCATGTTTTTATACAAAGTGTACCTAATTATGTATGTGTGTGTATTACTAATCAATAGTAACCAATCTTACACAGAGGAAGATAGATACACTAATTAAAATAAAGAAACATCGTATTTTGTATATGAGAAACCGATACAAAACACCAGTATAACGGGACTTATAATATCTCCCATTGTATTTTTGTGCTAAAACAATGCACAACTAAATACGTACTCACATTTGTCATGAGATGATCATTATGATGACCTAAAGATGTTTGTTCCTATGAAAAAAATAATCAATGCATACCCAAAATTGAAAAACACACCCAAACCAAGTGCATCCAACTTGTGCACTCCATCCATATTCATGTAACATCTCATCCACTCTATCACTATAAGGCATGGTGATGTCAACACCACTACACACTTTGTATGCTTTCATACAAAGTGTACCTAACTATGTGTGTATGTATTATTGATCCATAGTAACCAATCTTGTACAAAGGAAGATAAATACACTAAGTGAAATGAACATACACCATGTTTTGTATATAGGAAGCCAACACACATACATGAGTACAACGAGTCTTACACAACCATATAATTTAATACAAATCAATAAAATTAAAATAGACTCATTCATTTTGCATATCTAAGCATAGATGATGTGTCTAATTCTTAGTTCTAAAATATTTTCTTTAATCATAAATCCAGAATTAGCCCATTATTAATTTACGATTAAAGATTTGAATATTGTGAATAGGAAATAAGTCTAAACTTTTATTTATTCAAATTACAAAATTGTTATTCCAATCATTGGAAAGAGAGACTAAAATCTCACATACAAAATATAAAGAGAAATAAAAAATTTAACAATAAAATTATCTCTTCTTGATAAAATGAGTTCTGATCTCTGAATGAGCTATCACTACCTTCTACAAATACTTAGATCACCTTTACAACTGAAAGGCTTTCTCTCTATATCTTTACATGGTGGTTGAATGGCTAACATAAAATCTATCTTAAAACTACTCTTATGAACAACTAGAAAGAAAAAATTGTAAACTACACAATTATTCTATGTTTTTTTCTATAATTCTGGTGTGTTGAAACAACAAAAAACAAGTTCCATTTATAGTTGAAAATAGGAGAGACAAGTGGATCATGAGGGAGAAATATTCGCATGCCATGACCCACAGTTATCCATGTTGTGACGCATGTCTCATTTTGGTTTGCCTGGATTTGTCTAGAAAAGATTGAGTAGTGACTAACATTTATCCACGTTACGACTTAAGTCAAACTATTTTTCTTTACTTTTTTACTGTTCAACCCTTACAAACTAGTTAAAACACATATATAGCTTTACACGTATTTTTCTTTTATTCTTCTAAGTTGAAAATGAGTACTTCAGACATGATTATTCAAGTTGTTTATCATTTGAATCAATTTGAAGCTAAAAGTACCTAAAAAATAACCGAATATACTTGTGATTCTGAAAAACATAGATTTTATTAAATAATAACAACATTATGTAAATTAAAATCTATTTATTTCATTTAAATGCAAATAAATCACAAAATAATAGTGTTTATTGAGCACTCATCAATTAATACCTCTTATGTGAAGCAGAACACATTTGCTCATCTATCTTTTTGGTATAAATCTAATCTGTATTCTTATATTTTTAGTAAACAATATTGTATTTCTTGAGTTTGTTATAAATAATTTATTGATCATTTATTATTTTTAACATGTATGGCTAATTATGATAATATGAACTTAGTTATGTTGTTATATTTGTGTATATTATTTAGGAAAATATTTTTAATAGTTATTAAACACTAATTATTTTTAGTTTTAAGATTTCTAAAAAAATTATTATTGAAAAGTATATTGATGACATATTTTTCATAAAAAAATTAAAATATGAAAATTAGATTTCAGATACATTAGTCTAGATCTAATTTAGATAGTTTGAATATGAGTTTAAATTATCGGCCTGACTGAAGTGTAAAGTTAAATGATTTGTTAATTTTTTAGACAATAAACATAATTTAATTAAATTAACTAACGGTCTAACGGAAGGTGTAAAGTAATTTAATTAATAATGAATAGTGACATAATTAAAGGCATTATTTATACATATAAATGATAATCAATAATTTGTATTTATATTTCATTAATCTAACTAATTCTACCAGTATAACCAACTAGCTAAATATCCCATTAAGTTTTCATTGATTTATTAATTGCATATATGCTTGTACTTTATGTGAGCCATTATATGTTTTGTCTTTTTATTATTTTTTCATCATATTAGAATTTTCAAAACCAAATATTGTTACAAAATATTTAGGTTTATTTTCATGATCATTTTTAAGAGATTTCTTGAATTATTTAAAATCACATAATTACTCTTTAGACCGACTTTGGAATTATACTTGTAGTTTTTTACAAAGTAATTTATGCTTGTGAGTTACTTGTACAAGTACAAAATGTATACATCAAAAAGCTTTGACTGTATCTAATCTAACTTTTATGCATCAACATAAAAAAACAAAAACGTGGTGAGATAGACACAAAGTAACAACAAAAACCTAATTTAGAAAAACATGTGATTAGATATAGAAGAGAAACAAAATCTTTTCTTAATAAAATCTAGGAAGATAAAGCCTTAAATAGTATCAAAAAATATTAAAAATAACAGGTTTAGAAAATCCCCTAGATCTAAAAGTAAATAAATATAAAATGGTTGCTAACATAAAATTAAGAGACTCTAATAAATTCATGAGTAGGATTTATACTACAAAAGAAAATTTTGATATTGAGAAACAAATTCAATAACTTTGGTACTAAAAGTCATAATACTAACTAATTCACCTCATTCTAGTCTTGCATTTTTAGTCAAAAAAGAGGCTAAAAAAAGAAGAGGAATAAAGATAATGGTAATAAATTTCAAAGCATTAAATAAAGAAATCATTGCTGATAGATACTTTGTTTCAAAAAAAGAAGAGTTTTTATCATTTATAAAAGGGAAGAAATAATTCTCAAGTTTTGATTGCAAAAGTAAATTTTGACAAATAAGACTAGATGAGAAATTTCAAAGACTAATGGTATTTAGTTGCCCTTAAGGACATTCCAATAGACTGTTGTACCATTAGGATTAAAACAAGCTCCAATTTCCTAGTGAATTAAAAAACAAAAAAAAATTACAAAGTTTCTTAGGATGTTTAACGTATGTTAATGCATACATTAAGAAACTTTTAGAAATGCGAAAATCATTACAAACAAAATTGAAAAAAAATCATGTTTTGAAATGGATAGAACAAGATACTTTGTACATGGATAAGGTAAAAGTACAGGTAAATGTTTTTAACAACTTTATACTATCCAAGTCCAAATGATAAAATGATAATTGAAATAAAGGCTTCACATGAATATTGAGGAGTAGTTTTAAAAGAAAAAGTAGATAAAAAAGATGAATATCTTTGTAGATATGTATCAGGATCTTTCCATGGTCCATAATTAAATTATCACACTAATTAAAAAAAATACTTAGTTGTCAAAAAAGCTATTAAAAAATTTGCAATATATGTAATAAGTTTTAGATTTATTGTCAAAACTGATAATAATAATTTTGGTTATTTTTAAGAACTAATATTACAAGTGATTATAAACAATGAAGATTAGTTCGATGATAATAGTGGTTTAAACCACTATAATTTTGATGTTAAACATCATTTAGGAAAGACGAATAGTTTAGAAGATGCCCTTATAAGAGAATTAGCATATTTAATTATTTTGTTCTTACAAGAATAGAACATCTTGATATCAAGATCAAGATAAAGGAGAAGGAGATAAAAATCCTTCAGGAACAACTCTAGGTTTTATACCCTAGATAAGTCTCTTCTAGAGATAGGAACTAAATATGAAGAAATTAAAAGCTCAAAATCAACATTGTAGTTCAAAAACTCTAAGGAGGATCCACTTTAGAGATTCATGCTAAGGAAGGTAAAACTTCTAAAGAAAGAATTCAAAATGAGAAGGAATAACTTAATAGTTCAAAAGAGGAACACCTTTGAAAAGAAAAAAATAAAAGCTTAATTGGGCTGATGAAGTAGAAAAAGAAGACAAGAAAAGGATTTATGTGGTCTATAATGGTCCAAAACTAGGCCTTTACAATAGCTAGTCCAAAACAAGCAAAGATATTATTGAATTAGTTGGAATACCTCACAAAGCGTTTACTAATAGAATAGAAGCTGAAAGTAGTTATGGTTGTTATAGAGTACCAAAACTAATAACTTTAGAGAATATAGTGAAAAATTACTTTACAACGTTACAACAATAATCATTGCCACCTAGAAGGTTGAAAATCCTATGAAAAATAGCATGACCACTAATACTATTCAAAGAAATGCCTCTCACATTGACAGTAAAGATAGTATAACCACTAGTACTATTTAGGGAAACATATCAAAGATGAAAAAGACCAATACACAAATCTAAGTAAACCACAATGGTTGAGTCTTTACAACTTGACCAGAAAATCTAGCCAAAAACATATCAAATATATGAAATTTTACACCTCATAAAAAGAATTCCATAGGGTTTGTAAATTTAATTTCTTGGAGGAGCTAATCCAATTTTTATTTATAAATCTTTCCATACAGGTTTAATTGAGAACCATATCTAGGAATTAATTCCTAAAAATTTCAAGAAAGTTATCAAGATCTCCAGGAAGAAGATTAGAGTAGGTAACAAGCCTGTCTATCTTAGATTTTTCAATTTATTTATGGATTGGAATAAAGAAGGTTGTGTTAGTCCCTACCATTTTTTCAAATTAGGGATTTCAAACACTAATATAGAACGACAAAAACTGATGGTGCTTTTGCAATAGGATTTTAATACACATGATCTATGTATTCTAAAAGGACAGATGCTAAGTCAAATTTATCATGAACTTAGGAAAGTTGATTCTTCTAAACTCAAAGTAAATTACTCAACTAGTAAAGTTATAATCACTTTCCATAGCAATATGGCTCTTATGGAAAAAGATGGTGAGAAGTAAGTTTGAAATAAATTTTAACATTAATAACCTAAAAATTTATCAACAAACAAGAAAGAAGTTTTGTTTTTATGCCAAGAAAACCACTAAGGATTGCTTAGTGATAGATAAGATGAAGATGAGTCATTATCTATTTCATCAAAAGGATTGTCGGTAAAAAATGAAAAAAGAGGAATGAAAATGTAGAACCTAAATCTTGAGTTAGCAAATCATGCCAACGAAATGAAAAACTTAAATTCAAAAGCCAAAAACAGAAAGTTAGGTAAATTATTAAAGTAAGGATAAAATAGTGATTTTTCACTATTGTAAACAAAGATCCTTTGTCCTGTAAAAAGAACCCTTCTTTTCATTAATTGAGCACAACTTTAGTAATGGGAAAGTCTTTACTCTAAAAATTATTAATCTAACAACTATGTATCTAGAAAGTATGAGCGGCTAAAAATCTCTTTAAGGTTCTTTGTTAGATTTTAGAATTATAATAATTATTAATATTATAAATAAAAATAGTGTGCAATCATTCATTTTTATTCTCTAGTAAGTCTAATTTGAAAACCATACTATGTACGGATGTAAGAGTTTCGCCATTACCAGAAAGGTATTAAGGTCTGTGTAACTTAAGGTATATCAAGTGCAACAAAAGAAGACGAACAACGAATGAGAAGATCATGGCGAATCCATTATAATTCTAAGTTAATTAAGGATCTTTAATGATTAAATATTTGTTTATAACATTTGTAAGACAAATAAATAAGAAAATGAAGATGAAGAAACAAGAAATAAATCTATATGAAAATAAACATAAGAAAATAATAAAGTTAAAACAATATTTTAATAAGAAATTTAAAGGTTTGCCTTTAAATAATAATTTACAAAAAGTAACAACTAGTTTAGTAAAATAGTTGGACACAAAAAGGTATCAGAGCCATAAAAAAGAAAAAATATATTATTAGATAGAAAATTAATGTCGTTAACCATTCGAATGCATTAGTAATATCAACTACAAGCCTCAAGCGCATTAGTGCTCTTTTTTATAAATACCACAGCTATATGTAAATGTATACTAAACCTCGGGGACATTAGCGGTTATTTCCTAGCCCATTCAACCAAACCTAAATCTTTGACATACCATAGTACCTATTTCCTATACTCAAGCATCATCCACAACCCACTTTACCTTTTTTTTAACTTTTTATGTTGTACTTAATATATTATTTTATTATTTATGTGTCACTTTGAGAAATTTTGTCTAATTCTTTGTTTTGCTTTATTTACACATATTGTTATTATTCTATAAGATAAATATAAAGCAAAATCAAATCATATACTTTATCTTATCTATGATTTCTTTGGATATTGAGTCATTCTAGTAACAATGTGATTTATACATTTTAATCCTATCACTTTTTAAGTGAGCTCCATTAAGCATATAATTTAAAAGTATGATCAATTAACTTAAAAATTTTAAAAATTAAGATTTTTTCAAGAATAAAATACGAATTATATATTTTATTAATAAAAAATTAAGAAATGCCCAACCCATCCCTTCCCCTTCTCTCTTGTCTCTTATCTTGTTCTTTCTTTCCCTTTCTCTCATTTTCTCTCTCTCACTCACTTTTTCTCTCTTCCTCTTCCTTTCTCTCTCTCTCCATTTCTCTCTCTCCTACTCACTCTTTCTCTTTCTAATTTTTATTTTTATTTTTATTTTTTATTAATAAAATAATGATGATAGAAGAAGGAGAGAGAAAGAAAGAGAGTAGGGGTTTTTAATTTTTTATTAAGAAAATATATAATTTTCATTTTATTCTTAAAAATTCCTAAGTTTTGAAAATTTTGACATAATTGATCAAATTTTAAATTACAGGACTAATAAAACTCACCAAATAAATTATAGAATTAAAATGTATAAATCACATATTTACAAAACTAAAATAACTACATACCCGATTTCTTTTATAAATAAGACTTTTATGATCCTATCATATACCTATCAAAAAATATTTCTCTCTTATTTACCGGTTGTCTTTTCCTTCTTCTTCTTGTTTTTTTGTTTTTTTTAAATACATAATTATCATTTTAAAAAAATTATAAACTTCATCTTTTGCAAAAGAACAAGTTTATACTCATGATATCTATAATTCACATTAATTTAAATATTAAGATAAATAATTATTTCTTTAATAAATAAAAATAATATCTTTTTTATCTCTATTTGTTTCTAATATTTATAGGAATGTCATTATCTTTTACAAGTTTTTCTATATTTTATGTGTTGCATTTTTTTTTACTATTCTTATTTTTATTTTTATTCTTCTTTAGATATATTTTGTTTAAAGAAGACTTTTACAAACATTATAATTCTTATTAGTTTTAGTATTCTATAAAATTTATTTTAATTTTTTAATAATTTGGTCTCTATTTTGTAACCTATTAACTATGTGTATCCTAATTTGTAATTCTAATTTATATAAATAAAATAATTTAAAAATTAGTCAATAATATTATTTTTAAATAAAATGTTATTATTTTCCCATATTGCACATATAGGAAAAATAATAGATTTTATTAGATAGTAGTGTACAAATCAATTACAGATAAGTCATTGACGAATTATAATCCTATAATTTATTTCATTGGAATTATTTATTTTAAAAGGAATACATGATTTTTTTTATTTTCTTTGCAACATAGGTATGTGACTATGTGTGATACTAAATTATTATTATTTTAAAAAATATTTATGTTTAAAAGTTAAATTTTTTATTAAATTAACATAAATTTAGATATTGATTAAGTAGTTAAGTAATAAAAACAATATAAAATACTATTATGGTCCCTTATTTAATACAAAAAAAATACGTTGGTCGTTTATTTTTTTTAAAATATTTAATCCTATTGCTATTAAAAAGTGATTGCAGTATCTATTTTTTATTTTTCTAACTGTATTTAATAGATAATGTTTTAACTTGAATAAAATATAACTAAAAAATTAAAGATAAATTAAATAAAAGAATGAAAAATTAAAATATTAAAAAAACTATTATTTGTCTTACGTGATCACCTTTTTATAATAATATGACTAAATTATCATAAAAAATAAATACATAATCTAATTGCCATTTTTTGAATAAATATAAGACTCATATAGTTATCTTCCCTAAAAACAAATGGTAATAATGTGTGAAGCAAATGATATAATATTATATAGGGCTAAATACCTTGGGGTCCTTTTTATTTGAATAAAAGTATTGTTTAGTTCTCTAAAGTATGAAATATACTCATCAGTCCTTTTATTTAAGAAAAAGATACATATTAGCCCTTTTACTTATAAAAATGAACTACATAAAGACTTTTAGTAGTATTAATTAATATTTTATTTAAATTTTTTTAAAGAAAATTTTGCATAGTAAACAGTGAAATGAAGAGGAATACCCCTTATAAAATAATTTTAATATTATTAAATGTATTTTTAGCATCTTTTAAAACAAAAATAACTAAATGACACCTTTTCTAACTTAGGAGACGAAACAATAGATTTTGTATTAGTAAAAGGACCAAAAAGGCATTCCACCCTATTATATAATCTATTTCATATCTTCCTTTAACACCAATGAAATTTATAATTTTCATCAAATAGAGCTTCAAAACCTAGATATATATCATCAAAATAAAGGAGAGAAAACTATGTATACTTATTTCTTTCCTTGAATTTTTTAAATTTTTTTAAGAGGATAAAGTTAACAATATGTCTATAAAACTGACATGTTTAAGATTCTCATAATTGTTTATTCCAAAAAACGTTTCTCATAATAATTATATATCTTCAAGTGTTCAAATGTGAGCAAATATGATGTATTTACTTCTCTTAATATGCTTTGAATATTTATTTTTAATAAATATTTATTAATTATAAAATATAAAACATGAGACATATAATTTGTTTCTATTTATTTCTATAATTAAGAATTTTATTTCTGAGAAGTCTACATGTACACAAAAGTGAAAATGCCAACCCATGGAATCTTTTTGCAAGCTCTAATCTGACTCGGCCAAGCAAGCCTCATAAACATGAATTAACCAAATAACATAGCGGAAGTATAAAATAACATACTCAATTCAACACACAACAAAAACAACCAGCAATAAGAAAGAAAAAACTGTGATAAACACTATTAATAGTGTGTGTCACAGTTCTTTTCTAGGTTAGCATCACACATAAAAATATTAAACAATAATAAAAAGTCCAATACTTAGCCCATTACTAGGATAAGGAGACACTCACTTCTTAGAGACTCATACCAAACTCACATGTAGATAAAACATAAAAGAAATATAAGCATGTTAGAAGTAAAGGAAAGAAAGCATGCAACAACATAAATCACACAAGCTTTCTAATTAGAGAATAAATCTAGTATGTTGGTACATTGATAGAAACTCAAATTATACTAACACAATAGTTGATCATACAAACACAATCATGTAATGAAGTAAAACTATATAGAACCCCTTCCTATGTGGTAACACCCTTGGGTTGCTTATGTTAACCACTCGATAGTAAATAAATCCACTAACCAATAAAAATAGATATTATTACTAGAAATAAAACCATAATTACTTCTATCAAAGAAGACCTACATCGTAACTGCCTATTGTTGTCCTCGCTTATTGCCTCCACAATGACTTGGTCCAACACATAAATAAGGCTCTCCTCCATAGCCAATACCACTTAATGTAGTGTGGTCACAACTGTAGATCAATAAGGTGTATAGTACGAACAATCAAACATGAGGACCACCCTCAAACACGAACAAACATTAACACTGTGGGAAACACATTCAACCATGAACCATAAATCATATACATGGGACACACAGTCAACCATGTACTACACACAGCCAATGATTTAAGAAAGTTACATCATAGTAACTACCAATAAACACATTACTTATTGCCACAAGATCCCCACTTAAGAAGAAGTTTCATCCTAAAAACTACTAACCAAGATAGGCTCATAGCCATATATGATCTTCACATAAAACCCACTCATAAATACCGCCTTGAGTACGCACCACTTAAAAGCATGATTTTGCTCACATAGGCATGAATCACTAATATTGAACAACACTCAAGATAATAGTGATCTAAAAAATAAAATTAGATGTCAATTTGATAGAACTTCACTACAGTTTTTCTGGATAATAAACAAAAATAGAGAGGATATTTATAGAACTCACCTAAGCACAATGACCAACCTCATGGAGGGTTCTCGTCCCCCACCTCATTGAGGTGCCAAAGATATCCATTTTTTCATTTCTAAAATTAACAAATAATTTTTATAAATACCCACAACTGAAATGAAACAAAAACACGAGGGACAACGTTGGCTTGCTTGTACACTTGCTCACTAAAAAATGCAACACTTAACCTAGCATACACACTATGAAAACCAATCTTGTGGTGTGTGTAAACATGCTCTCATACAAAGTATACATAACTAAGTGTAAATGCCCATTACTGATTGTCAATATCTAACCTTAGATAGAGGAAGATAGATACACCAAGTAAAATAAACAAATTCTTTATTTTGCACATAGGAAGCTAGCATAGACACAAAAGACTATAGGACTTACAATTTCTTTGCAGTTATGAACAACAGTAAAAACCCTCTAGTGCATAAATGACTTAGTTCTTTAACATGATTTCACTTTTAACACTCCTTTGTAAAAAAAAAATATGTTCATTTTCATAGAACATTAAAAATATATGTTCATTTACGTTATATTAAAAATAAACATTTGTTTTTTTTCTAAGAGTGGTTAAAAATAAAACTCCATAAATGAAGGGGGTTATGCCTTACAATCAAACCTTTTATAAGTTAACTATGATTCAATATGAAAATATTTTCAAATATAGAACTCTCTATTTTCCTTATTTACGATTTGTTTTGTCTATTGTGAAAGTTTTATTCAAACGAATAATATTTCCAATAATATTTATGTTTATTACTCTTTAACAATATATTTTAATGTATATTATTGATTAAAAAATCTTCCTCTATGTGAGCTTGTCATATATGCTCACGTTATAATTAAGTAAATGTATCCTAAATATAATTTTATATTTAAATAAAATATTATAAAAAAGATTATTGAAATTTTAAGATATATATATATATATATATAGATAGATAGATAGATAGATAGATAGATAGATAGATAGATAGATAGATAGATAGATAGATAGATAGATAGATATCATTATCAATTCTTAATCTTTAGGTATATGCAAATACATGAGTTGCATAAATAATATACTGCTTGGGAGCACAAGTATGGATTCCTAAAAAAGTGGGTGTGTGCTTTGCATATGATTATTAGCTATAAGTCACAATAAATACTATTAAGGTGATACTGTGAATCACAATAAATACTATTAAGACGATAATAAACTTTATTTAACTATGTTAATACGACTACCTATTTATTTAACCTTTACATTAATTGATATTAAAATAATAAATAAGCAATAAATCCTCAATTAATATAATTAATATTAGAGAAGTATAGGAATCCCATATCCTTCCATTCTAAAACCATGAATTTATTTTGTTTCCCCAAAGCACCTATTGATAAAACTAATTTTTTAAATGAAAGGTTGCAGTTGATTCGCCTCAGAGGTGCACCAGGATATCCCAACTAGGTTGGCACCTCTGTAATACCCTTCTTTATTAAGCCCATTATATCATTGTATAGATATTAGGTGCCCTAGAGGCTATACAATTAGCTACATTGTTGCCTTCCATGAAAATATGGGTATAATGAAAATTCATATGAGTAATATTTTCTAAGCAATCATCCTAAGTAGAGTATCATCTCCACAATACCAATAATGATTTAGTGCAAAAAAGAGTCACAACATAAGAAAAGTCTGACTCTAACCAAAATCTTTCCTAAGCAAAGGTGGTGGCATACAATAATGAATGAAAACCTAACATAAGTTAGACTCAAAAGAAAATACAACCCCCAGGTAAAATACAAAAACAAAATTTGACAAAGGATCTTGATGTTTGAAATACCTCTGCACAATCTACTAGACCAGGTGGTCCAAAAGTGGCACATCAATATTGACATATATCCATCTTAAAAGAGGCTATCACCAAATTATCTCTATAATCTGTGATGCTCGTTATGGAATTCTTTGCACTCACAATCTTTGGAGGATTGCTAAATCCTCAACTATATTTCATGAATAAAGTGCCAAACTGTGAAAATGCAAATCTCATAAAAGTGTTTCTTTCCTCGAAATGAGTATCATTCCTAGCTTTTCATATAACCTAAATTATTGAAATTATACCCATTTTCCATTTATTATCGAGTTGTAACCTAAGCTTAATTGACACTACACATGTCCATAAATCTAGAATGAAAGAATCCATATGAGATCATCTACAAAAGAAGAACTATAATATATCTTGTTTGGTATTAAATATGTATCAGGTATATGACCTAATAAATGTTAGTACCCCATTATGATATAGCGAGGTTATAAGGATGACTTCACTATGGCCTGGACCTGACAATATCGATAAAGCATTCAATGTAGCCAACTAGATCACCTTGTTATTGCATCACGAGGTCTTAGAGAATAAGACCTGGTGAAATTATAACATCCCAATGCATCCTCGGTCCTTACCCTATGATTGACGACCTGGGAAATCTACTTGGGAAGCTAAGCGATATATATGTAGTGACCTAGCTAGGTAAATGCCTATGGTGACCTATTTTATATTTATTAGTTCATATGTAATGTCTATCAAATCATGTAATTACCATGTATCCAGGTTGCTCAATACATAACCTACCACGTACTTAAGATGTTATACATATACCCTTTAAATTAGGAGAATACAGGATTCAATTCAAATATCTAATTTCTTACTTTTCTCTAAAATCACTAAAATAAATTGCATAAGAATTATCTATAAACAATTGGCACCGTCTATGAGAAATTAAATCTTTCTAGTCCATAGATAGCATTTAAGACCTGATCATATTATTAAGAGACTTAACTTGTGTTTTTGGTATTCATATGCCATTAAATAGATTTTCCACCTATAATCAACAAACAGATAGGCGATCTTGTCCCTTTGGCTCGAGAATTTGATCTTAACAATAGAGTGACTATTTCCTCCCACTTTAGGTCATTGACAAGTCGCGACCAAGAAGTCACTTCATCTAGCAAAAACTGAGTATCAACCCTTTGCTATGTGAATGGACCAATGTAGGAGATGAAGCATTTAGGTACCTCACCAAATAGTAGTTCAGATAACACCCCGTCTAAAAGAGATGCTATGATGAAGGGAATTCAAAGACAAATAACAGAAATGCAACAAAATTTTATAGAATACCAAAGGGAAAATAATAAATTGAGATCCTGATTAGAACAAAACATGTGTTCCGAAGTGGAGAGTTATTTTTACACTCCTAGTCCTCAGATATTATATCAACCCTTCAGAAAGGAACATGTATCTCGTGCTTATAATCCTCATCAACACATAGATGTTGAGCAATACCCCTGAATGATTTTAGATCCCTATTTCATTACTGGGACTTCCCAGGTGTATCATCCCACTCATAATCCTATAATTTGACCAATTCATCTCTATGACTCGAGTGATGTATTGGAAAAAACATTAAAAGATATGGAAGAAAAAATGTGGACAAGAATGAATGATAGGCTCAAAGGATAGGAAAAATCAAAGCCATGGGGTGACATTGAAAATGTTTGCAATTAGTTATCGGTGTCACCTTTCTTAGATGTTATTGAGTTAACAATGCCTCCCCCAAAGTTCAGTGCTCCCAAGTGTCCTATATATAAAGGAACCAAAGATCCTGTGGTGCATGTTCTTCAACTCAAAATGGTTATGGCAGTTGTGAGCCTATCAGAGAATAAGCGAGAATTAATGTACTGTAAACTATTTGTAGCCACCTTCAAAGACTCGGCATAACAGTGGTTTATGGAGTTACTCCCTAAGAGTATTACTAGCTTTAACGCTTTGGTTAAAGTATTTGTTACTAACTACACTTGCAATAAACCAATCAAGAAGAAATCTCACAATTTATTCTCAATAATTCAAGAGGAATATGAAATAATCGAGGCTTACATGAGGAGATTTAAAATGGAGACAATGAAAATTAATCAATGCCCTAATTCCATAGCTATCAAAGCCTTTCAAAAGGGAATTAAGCTTGATAATGGGTTCTTTATCGAATTGACAAAGACTACTCCATGCTCTTTGGAATTTTGTCAATGTGGAGCTAGAAATGAGATCAAACAAAGGGAAAGCCCACAAAAATATGAGTAGGCCCTCCCTTGATAGAGAAAGGAGAACAAAAGACCTATCAGAGAGAAGCATTCAAATTTTCCACATGTTAAACTTTCCATCATACCAAGAGGCAACTCGGAGACTTGGGGCCATGCTTTATCTCCTTTTTGAGGACCACCCCTATGTGTTACATTAGTAGAGGAAGTGCACTGAATGGAACACCTCAACAACGTCAATTGGCCTTCTACCATGAAAGCTCCACTTAGAAACCCCAATAAGTATTGTATGTTCTATAGAGACATAGAGAATTGGACCTAAGATTTTCGGTATCTCAAGTGACAAATTGAGCATTTACTTTCAGAAGGGTATGTAAGGGATATTGTCGACAAAAGAAGAAATCCATAAGAAGAGAATCGAAGAAACAACTATAATCAAAGGGTTAGGATGCCCATTAACCCATTTCACAAGGACACAAATAGGACTCACCCTGCTTCACCAGGGAACGTGAAAATAGTACACACTATTCATAGTGAACCTACTATGGCTGGCCTTACTAACAACTCTAGGAAAAGGTATACTCAAGAGGCTTGAGATATCGAATGGTTGGTCTACAGTTTGAGACCAGAGGGGCCCGTTTACCCTATCATATTTAAAGACCGAGAGAGCCTACCTCCCTATGATGACCCAATGGTTATCATTGTGAAAATTGCTTGTCGTGAAATGCGTCAAATACTAGTTGACAATGGAACCTCATCTAACCTTTTATATTTATCTACTTTGCTGGACATAGGCATAGATCCTAAAGAGATTGCCCAACAAAAGATTCCATTAGTTGGGTTTAATAGCAGCGTGACAATGTCGGTGGGAACCATATGTTTACTTGTGTTAGTGGAAGGAGCAATAAATTTGACGAATTTTGTCGTTTTGAATACCTCTACGTCTTATAATGCAATTTTCGGTTGTCCATGGATAAACAAGATGAGGGTAGTGCCTTCAATGTATCATCAACTTATTAAATATCCTATGATTGATGGGATAAAATAAATTAGGGATGACAAGATAGAGCAAGGAGCTGCTATAATAATGCTATGAAAAATGCATTACCTCAATCTTCAAAATAGTAATTAAAGGAAAATATCATGCTACTGAGACTAAAGCACTATGGAAAGGGGAACACATTACAATGGAACTCCACGAGTATAGCATTATTCATATAGAGGAAGAGAGGAATGATCAATTTGTGAAGGTCAATTCTAGACTACCTTCATCATTAAAAGACACTCTCATTGATTTCTTGAAGACTAATGTAGATCTGTTTTCTTGGAAACCCAAGGACATGCTCAGTATTGACATGAGTATAATATTTCATGAATTATGCCTAGATCATACCAAGAAGCCGGTCCAACAAAGAAAGTGGAGATTCGCTAGGGACAAGAATGAGATCCTAAAGAAGAAGATCAATTCCTTGAAGAGTGTAGGTTGGGTTCATGAGGTCATGTACCCAACATGGTTTTCGAATGTGGTGTTGGAACAAATCGGGGGTAAAACACCGAAATATTGTTTCCCTTTTCCCCAACATTGACCAATTGGTATATGCAATGGTTGGTTTCGAGTCAATGAGCTTCATGGATGCTTATTTGGGTTATCAAATCCAAATGCATCCTGGAGACAAAGAAAAAATGGCATTCATCATAGAAGAAGGAACATTTTGTTACACTAGGATGTCATTCAGTTTGAACATATGTTGGTGCTACATACCAAAGGATGATGAACAAGGTGTTCCAAGATCAAATCGGTCAGAACATAGAGGTATCTGTCGATGACATGATGGTAAAAAGAAAATGCGTTAAATATCATGTCTCCGATCTTAAAGATGTGTTTTCCATAATTCAAAATTATAAAATATGCCTCAATAAAGAAATGTATATTTGGGGTCACCTCGGGAAATTTCTTAGGATACTGATGAGCGAAAACCGGCATCGCCGATCCTGCCAATACTTTGGTTTTATATTTATAAAATTCTCGCAAGTGCACGAATCATTTCGTAGAAAATGATAAGTATACTCCCAAGGTCGATCTAAGGAAGGAATATATGTGGTTTTAATTTATTATTAAAACTTTTAAAAACGAAATTAAATCATAAACATCCTGTTATGATATTTTGGGGTTTGTGTTTTTTAATCTACTTACATAAAAATAAACATAGATTCAATAAACATTTATGCAAATTTTATCATTTAAAATAGTGGAGTATTTATGGATATAATAACTAAGTAATTATGCTTGCTCATATTATTTAGGTTATTAAAGATATGAATTGATATTTATTGATTCTCCATTTTTTGTATGAATACCACCTTTGGTGGGGTTAGATATTTTTTGTTAACTAAACAAATTAATTAACACCTATAGGTGGGGTTGATAACTAATTTGGTTAATTAAATTAATTCCTTTTTCTAAGAGATTGAAAATGAACCATTTAAATGCCACCTTTGGTGGGGTTAGACAGTTTAAACTTTATTCAAGGTGTCCAAATTAAACCTAAGAATTTAGTTATCCGAGTACTAACTTTCAAGTTTTAAAACCACTACTGAAAACATGTTGTCAATACATTTTCAGATAATTAATCTTCATTATGGTTTTCCTTTGTTGTGGACTTTTTCCCCATAATTAAAGGTTCAAGTAAAGGGTCAAGATTAGGTTCACAAATGTGTTCTACAAAAAGCTGTAGGGCCTCAAAGTCTAACTTTCTTAATAATTTATTGATTCTATGTATATTATTTTTATACGATGTGAAAGGGTATCCTAAGGACCTCCTACTTTGCATAAACTTTTTAAAAGAGAAATCAAATTCAACTATCAAATATAAAAATAAAAAGATAAAATAATATATACAAGTCTATAGTACCTTATATGCTTGTACACAGAAATACTATAAACGTAGAAATTAAAAGAATAAAATGATACAATGATTCACATGTTAGTAAAATAAAATAAAATAATAAAAGAGTTAATAAACAAAGAAAATGAAAATAAATTAAAATTTAAAATTTAAAATAAAATAAAAAAGAATTGTTCTATGAAAAGAAAATTAAATTAAAGGAAAGAAAGTTAATTAATAACTTTTTTAAAATCAATAATAAATATGACAACTAATAGAATATTTTAAAAAGTTTTTTTTTAATTTTTGAAACTAAATAACTAATTATACAACTAATAGATATTTTATTTATTTTTCAAGTCAAATAATAAATGAGACTTTAATTTTTTTGTTTTCAATATATATTTTTTGAATTTAAGATCCTTTTATTTCTTTTTCTTTTATAGTTTTTTTAAATAAAATAAAATAAAAATTAGAATATTTACAACACAAAAAGTTTTTAAGATTTTGATAATAAAAATTTAAAACTTTTATTCCTCCCCGACAATGGTGCCAAAAACTTAATACAAAAAATTGTTGCATACTAATTTTGTATGATTTATAAAATAGCTCGCAAGTGCATGAATAATTTAAAGAAAAAGATAAGTATACTTCCATGATTGATTTAAAGTGGAATCATGTGGTTTATAAATTATTCAACAAATTCTTAAAAACAAAAGTAAAACCTAAACATTTTGTCACAAAGTTTTGGTTTGAAAATCTAAAATAATGAGAAAAAAAATATAGGTTCATTAAACATTAGGCAATTAAGCATTTATTATGTAATGACAAATTTATGGGATACACGAGCTAGTTGATTATACTTCCTAAATATTAACTAGGTTATTAAAAATATGAATTAAGATTATTGATTTTATCTTATAACTAGGTTATTAAAAATAAATTAACTTGTTAATTATACTTGCTTCTAAGAGAAATTGTGATGATTTTTCCATCTAGGATTGTAAGTATTAGATTAGGGTCATACCTTGTTCTAGGTTGGTATCCCCCAATATAGTGACCTACTTGGGTCCAATTGTAACTTCTCCTTGATAGGGACATGTTTCATCACCATGTCCTAGATTACTACACATGCCACATTTGTTTTTATTTATTGTGGCATGTATTATGAGAAGTGTAACTTACTTGGTTAGTTGATTAAGCTACATTAGTATTTCAGTACCGAAGATTATTTCATGGACTCTGGCTTTCCTCATTTGAGAGCTCTTTTGTTAGGAATTAACACCCAAAATCTTAAAGAGATTTTAAATCTCTAAGATAGTTTTTATCTTCCGTTGCTTCTCCAGCCAAATTATCAAGGATAAATTGACATTAATATTTACTGTTTATTAGTTAAAAAATATATTTTTAAGAAAATTAAATAATTTGAATCAAAAAAGTACTTAATTGCAAATTTATGTCTAAAAATATAATTTAAATTAAAAAGAGTACTTAATTGCAATTAATAAAAGTCTAAAATATAATTTGAATTAAAATCGGGCTTAATTGTAATTAATAAAAGTTTAAAAGTTAATTTAAATTAGAAAAGGGCTGAATTGCAATTAAAGAAAGTTTAAAAGTTAATTTGAATTAAATTGGATGGCTAAAATGCAATTAAGGAAAGTTATTTTCTACGTAGGAACCAAGAGGCCACGCGGGAAATCACAAACGCGTAACACCAACCGTGCGATCACGCAATAGACGGCTACGATGAGGTGTGTGAGACCAGACGCGACAAAAGAGATTGGACGTAGGAAGTCAGGCGCAAGTTCTTGGCGCACCGTGTGGGGCCCACCTGCTGCGCGGGCCAGCGTGCAGGGTGGGACCCACATGTCTTTTACGCTGCTACCAAAAGGTGTGCTCCCGTGCGACGCGGTCTACATAATCTTTATGTGCCTATCCATCCAACAAATGATACAATGCCAAGTGTCTCTAATATTTCTGCAACTAATGAGAAGTGGACACGTGGCACGTATTGGGTAAACCAAAAGCATGGAAACGGTGCACGTTTCCAACCATGTCGTTGTCTGCCATATGTCCCGTGTGCCATTATTTTGTGCGGTGCAATTACATGCACCCGTTTTCCTCTCACCAATTGAAGGTTGCCACATGTCCCACTATATTTTTTAGTGAATCAGATCACCACACATGGTAGCGTGTATTGAAAACAAAATCAAAAACACATAGTTTTGTCTCTTTTAGGATAGTATAAAACGTGCAAGTATACACAGTCACAAGTACTAAAATTTGATAAGTAAAGTATCGTTCCCACTGAGATTTGTCACTATAGTATGTTGAGTACTAAAATTGTTTCCCTCTGATTTTATCCAAAACAATCGTTAATTGGTAAAATTGTTTAAGAAGCAAATTAACTTAAAAATAAACGAAAATAACATAATTGAATGTTGTTCACAAATGATTAAAAATGCTAAGGCATTTGATTTCGCTAAATTAATTCAATCCGATTCCAAGTCATGTTATATGAGAATCAAAGCTAAAAGTGATGGTTGAAAAACCCAAATTTATCTAATACTCTCTCTCGAGTTATATTAGAATTACTTATCTAACCAACTATATTTCTATGAAGATTTAATCACAAACAAGCACATTACGATTTATGGAATTTCTAGAATAACCATATACATCATGCATTAGGTGTCACACTCGCATTCAACATATGGTATTTATCATATGAAGCATTCATTACACATCTCCTCTCGGTCTTAATATAATGCAACAAATCATCTAAATCTTGGTCAGAAATTTAAAAGCATTCAACATGGAAATAAATATTCAACTTGAAAACAATTAACTCATATAACAATAACAAAAGAAATCAGATTTTCTTGATTCAACTACATCATAGCCTTAGCAAAAATAAATTAGTTCATAATGGAAATAAAAATTACAACAGTTAAGGAATATTAGATGAAGAATACAGGAAAATTAAATCATTCCGGATCGTAAATATTTGGCACATCTAGAACACAACATGAACCAAAAATGGCTTCTGTGTGTTCCACTGTCCAGCCCCAAACGAACCAAAAGCCAAAACTAAAAACTCCAAAAAAAACTCTCTATTCTATCATAATAACTCCTATTTATAACATCAAATTTCTAAAAAAATACATTTAAAAATATATATTTTTTACACGCGGGGGACAAACACGTATGGTAAAAATGATTAAATAATACACATGGGGGACAAACGGTTGTATCGAAAAAGTAGATTAAAACTGAGTGGAACCAGCCGCGCGTACTATTTTTTTTTTTTCAATTCATGTTGCCACGTGTCGCGATATGATTCGCTGAAAGCTAAAGTGGGACATGTGGTAGCATATCATTGGATCTCAAGAATGAGCGCACGCAGAATTGCCGCACGGGATAAGGGTGAGAGAAACGTGGAGGACAGTTGAAACGTGTGTGTGAAATTTTACATTTTTGCGCTCACCGAAACTTGCCAGGTGTCAGAACATGATTGGTTTCAAGGAATAGTGGGACACGTGGCAACTTTCAATTGGTTGTATAACCGGGCGCATGTGAATCGGTCGCACTAAATTGGGTCTTGGCAGACGCGTGAGACACGTGGGTCCCACCTTGCACGTCGGCCTGTGCGGCAAGTGGGCCCCACTCGGTGCACCGAGCCGTGTGATCAAGAAACCCTGCACCCACTCGCTTTGGTCGGGTTTGAAGCACACGTGCGCATCCTAACCGTTTCTTCTCTGATCTGACGGTTCACGTTGCGCGCATGGATGATGGCGCGTGGACTTCTTCTCTCCTGCACAGAAAATTCAACTTTAATTAATTACATTTTGACCCATAAATTTAATTTAAATTAAATTTTAAACTTTTAATATTTAAAATTAAGCCCAATTTTAATTTAAATTATATTTTAAACTTTTATAAATTGCAATTAAGAACTCTTTTATTTGAAATTATATTTTTGGACATAAATTTGCAATTAAGTACGATTTCAATTCAAATTATTTAATTCTCTTAAAAATATATTCCTTATCACATAAACAGTAAATATTAATTTATTTAACTAAAATTAACCAAAAATATCAAGAACATAACAATTGTAATTAATAAAATAGATGAAAATAACTATATAAAATATAGTTATCACACAGCTTGTCTCACAATCAGTTTAAAATAATGTTTTTAATGTAACCGTTTGTCTACCACGCGTTGTTTTTTTATTTCGATGTAAAATTTCCCCCACGTATCTAAAAAACATGTATTTTTTTAGATATAGTTTTGGATTTTGAGGTTTGCTTGTGGTTGGACCGTGGAACACACAGAAGCCATTTTTGGCTTCTATTGTGTTCTGTGTATGCCAAATATTTAAGAGCATATTAAGTTTTAATTTTCTTAGTGTTCTGTAACTGATATTCCTTAACTATTGTAATTTTAATTTTTATTTATGAAGTAATTTTATTTTTCTAGGGTTGTGTTTTATCTAAATTTATGAAGCTTGGGTTTAATTATTTTTGAAAGATTTATAAGACTTTTAATTTTTTTATTCTATTTGTGCTTAATGCTTTTGATTATTGGAAAATTTATCAAATGATCCGTGGCACTTAAGTAAACTTGGAAGAGGCATTTTTGTGTATATTGCTCATAGATAGAATAACATGTATATATGAAGGATATGAATATATATTTATCGTATGTGTGACCATTTGAGAACTTAGAACGTAATGACTCTTGGTGAATTTAATTCTCATAGGAATATAGTGAATTAATTTAGCGAGGTGTGTCTATACGGAGCTTGGAAGAGATGTATGGATAAAATTAGAAGTTTTCGGTTGACAAATTAAATTTACTAAAAAAATATAAATCAAGAGAAAATAATATGATTCAAGTGGATTAATTTGGTGAAAAACTACAATCCTAGAATTCTTTTATTTTGTTATAAAACTCTTTAGTTAACTTTTTCCAATTAACGATTGTTTTGGATAAAATCAGAGTGAAATAATTTTAGTACTCAACAAACTGTAGTGACAAATCTCCGTGGGAACGATACTTTACTTATCAAATTTTATTACTTGTGACCGTGTATACTTGCACGTTTTATGTTCTCCTAAAAGAGACAACAAGGTAAAATGCCTCATTCTATGTTTATCCTCCATGAGTACACCGAGAAGGAATGTTTGAACTGTTGAGTAAAAGTCCCTAATGAAAGACAGTGAGTCTTTATTATGTAGTCCATGAAAGGAAGATAATGTGGAAAAAATTCATATTTCTGAGCAGCTAATTAAGGTATTTGCAGTGCCAATTATTGGCCTTACAAACTCTTTCATTATGGTTTTCCTTTGTGGTGGATTTTTTTTCCTATAATTAAAGGTTCAGATAGAGGGTAAAGATAAGGTTCACAAATTTATTCAACAAAACATTTTGGGACCTCAAAGTCTAGCCTTCTTAACAGTCTATTGGTTCTATGTATTTTAATTTTATATGATGAGAGAAGGTATCCTAAGGACCTCCTACCTCGTATAAACTTTTTAAAACATAAATTAAATTCAGTTGTCAAATATAAAAAGAAGTTAAAATAAATATACAAGTCTATAATACATTATATGCTTGTACATAGAAATATGAAACATATAGAAATTAAAAGAATAAAATGATACAATGATGTACATGTTGGTAAAATACAATAAATTATATAAGAAACAATTTATTACAAATATATTTAAACATTAAGTGAAAGAAAATAAAATAATAAAAGATTTAATAAACAAAGAACATGAAAATTAAAGGAAAAAAGTTAATATTGTTTTTTGAAATCATATAATAAATATGACAACTAATAGAATTTTTAGTTTTTTTAATGTTTGAAACTAAACAACTAATTATACAACTAATAAATATTTTATTTATTTTTAAAAAAAAATTCAAGTCAAATAATAAATGTGACTTTAATGTTTTTGATTTTCAATATTATTTTTGGATTTAAGATCCATATATTGCTTTTTAAATTTTTTTTAGTTTTTTAAATAAAATCAAAATCAAAATACTTGCAACACAAAAATATTTTAAGATTTTGATAATAAAAATTTAAAAATATTATTCCTCCTTAACAACAATGCCAAAATCTTAATACATAAAATTATTGTGTACAAAGTTTTTATGATTTATAAAATAACTTGACAAGTGCATGAATCACTTATAAAAAAAGATAAGTATACTTCTAGGGTTAATCTAAAGAGACATGATGTGATTTTTAAATTATTCAACAAAACAAAAGTAAAACCTTAACGTTCTATCACAAAGTTTTGGTTTGAAAATTTAAAATAATGAGATAAAAAAAGATAGGTTCAATAAACATTAGGCAATTAAGCATTTAATTAGGTCTACCATTTGTTATTAACTAATTTATTAAAAATATGAATTAAGATTATTGATTCTCTCTTATAGATACAAATAGAAGATTAATTAGGTCTACCATTTATTATTAATTAAAATCACTTACCGCATTCGGTTGGATATAGTAGTTAATTTTAATTAAATTATACATCTTTTCTAAAAGATTAGTGAAACATTTAATTGCTTCCTTCAGTTGAGTCTAACAATTTAAACTCACAAAAAGGTGCCTAAATTAGATTAATGATTTAATAATCTGGAAACTAACTTTTAGATGTTAAAACTACAATGAAAGATATGTGATTAATATATATTTAAATAATAATTCTTATAAAAATCATTGAAATAGAGCATGCCTTAAAATAGATTTGGATTGTTATTATTTAATATCCGTGAGCAATACTCTAAATCAAAGTCAAATAATTAAATCATAAATCTAGCTCTCTTGTTTATTATGAAAAACATTTGTCAATATATTTTTTCTTTTACAAACTTTATTTTAATCTTATGAAGAAATAAAACATAATTAATTTTATAAAAATATTTATCTACTTTAATATTTCACGAGTGTAATAACATTACTAGTATCCTATATTATTTATAATATATCAAACATGTATATTTTAATAAATTATCAATAAATTAAACATATAGCATGTAAAACAACATATAGAAATAATCTGAAAAGAATACATTTAAATATAACTCAACAAATTCTTATTATTGCTTATGTTATGGAAAACCTTCAAACATAATTGCTAAGAGCATTTATTGAATTGGAGCTACAACTATTATATACATTAAATTTGTTCAACTCTCAAATGAGAAAAGAACTTTAAACTAAACAAATGAAAAACTAAGAAATCAGTTTAAGAATGAAGTCATGGCATATTGATTACAAGGGAAATATGGTCTTATTTATAAGTAAAGGAAATGAGAGAAATATGGATTATTTAGACTGGAACCACAACATACAAATGTTTTACAACATGACATACATAGGCTATATACGACTTTGGGGCTTGATCCATTACATTTATGCCACAGTATACAATATTTCCACACCGCGGCCCGCATCATATCTGGGATGACAATCATTTTGCCTCACACTACAACATAAAAAGTCAAATCCTCTAATGCTATCGAGAACACCTCATCACATCATGAATATATTTGTACCATGATGCATAGAAATTCCATAATCCCCAATTGCTACCTAAGAGCACCTCATAATGGCATGAAAAAGTTTGGGCCATGGTGTGCACCAATTTTATGATTTCCCTTGTGCTTAATTATTCTTGTCTAATATCCAAAACACTTTGAGTTAGTTTCCTTTGTGCTTTAACAAGTGGGATATTATGAACTACATTTTTGGGTGTTTGATAATTCTACAAATTGTTTGGAATTTCTAGATTTGGTTGCTTTGATTAGGAGCTAAGAGGGTTTGAGCGATCAATCTGAGCGCTAAACACATGAGGTAGTGAGTGAATGTACATTAGTTATATTTTATTAAACTAACCTCTTATTGTGTATAATTGCAAAAACAAAATGTCCAACAGTGGTAGTCATGAAGGAAGATCGAATATGATGTTCATGATGAGGGCACTGCAACAATCTTTTGAGAGGATGAATAACTTGATGGTCGATATGAATGAAAGATTGGAAAGGCAAGAAAACTCCTTAGCAGCTTTACAACGAGAGGCACTTCCACACAATGTTAGGAAGGAAAGCTCATGTTGGGGATGGTATGAAGGAAGAAGATTAGGAAGAAGAAGGAAGAATGCCTAGAGGAGGAAGAAATGGGTATAAAGGAGGAAGAAATGGTAGAGAAGGTATGTGGAGACCCCCACCTAGAGCCCAAGATGGAGTTGATAGAGATCTAAGTAGTATAAATATGAAGATACCACAATTCCAAGGGAAGAATGACCCAAAGTTGTATTTGGAGTGGGAGAAGAAAGTGGAGTATATTTCTGAGTGCCACAACTACTCCATGGAGAAAAAAGTAAAACTCACTATAATTGAGTTTTATGACTATGCATTGAATTGGTGGGATCAATTGGTCATTAGTAGAGAAAGAAATCGTGAAAGGCCCATAGATAATTGGTAGGCTATGAAGGCCATCATGAGGAAGAGGTTTGTAGATGAGATGCCATCTGTAAAGGAAGCTAGTGTAAAGAAGATAGAACCTATGGATGGGGAAGCACATGTAATAAGACAACCTTTGAGCACTCAAGTTAATGAGGATGAACTTGAACAACAAAGCGATAACATATTTCACACAAGGTATCATGTTAGTAACAATGTGTGTAGTGTTATCATAGATGGGGGAAGTTGCACCAATATGGCTAGTACTACCTTAGTTGAGAAATTAGGGTTTCCTACATTCAAACACCCTAAGCCTTACAAGTTGCAATGGTTTAATAATAATGGAGAAGTGAATGTTGATAAGCAAGTATTAGTGAGCTTCTCTATTATAAAGTACAAAAATGAGGTGATGTGTGATGTGATACTCATACAATCCGGACTCATCTTACTAGGTAGGCCTTGAGAATATGATAGGAGGGATAGGAGGTTTACACATGACGGATATAGAAACAAGTATTCGTTTGTGAAGAAGGGTAGAAACATCACACTTGTACACCTTTCACCCAAGCAAGTCTTTGAAGATCAACTGAAGATGGTTAGGGTTAAAGAAAAGAGTGAAAATGAACAAAAAGAGAAGAATGAAAAAGAAAAAAAGAGTGAAGAAAAAGGAGAGGAGCGTGGAAAAATAAGAGAGAAAAAAGGTGTGAGTTTTTATGCTAAGGCAAGTGAGGTCAAAGGGGCTTTTATTAAAAATAACCTATACTTGTACTTTTGTACAAGGAGGCTAATTTTTCTATTAACAATCTTAACCAGTCTTTGCCTAGTGCCACTGTTTCTCTTTTGTAGGAATTTGAGGATGTGTTCCCTGAAAAGATTCTGGATGGGGTGCCACTAATTAGGGGGATTAAGCATCAAATGGGCTTCATACGAGAGCTTATCTTCCAAACCGACATGCCTATAGGACCAACCCCAAAGAAACTAAGGAGATTCAAAGATAGGTTGAAGAGTACTTGATCAAAGGCCATGTCAGGGAGAGCCTAAGTCCATGAGCCATTCCCATGTTACTCGATCCCAAGAAGGATGGATTAAGTAGGATGTGTGTTGATTTCCAACCTATCAACAACATTATGGTAAAATATTGACATTCAATCCCTAAACTAGATGACATGTTAGATGAGTTGCATGGTTCTTACATTTTTTTTCAAAAATTGATTTGAGAAGTGGATATCATCAAATTAGGATGAGAGAGGGTGATGAATGGAAAACCACTTTTAAAACTAAACATTGATTGTATGAGTGGTTAGTCATGCCCTTTGGTATAACAAATGCACCTAGCACTTTTATGAGGCTTTTGAATCATGTTCTATGTGCATTTATTGGGAAATTTGTTGTTGTCTATTTTGATGATATTCTCATAAACAGTGAAAATCTTGAAGAGCATATCTTAGATCTTAGGTACGTGCTTGAAATTTTGAGAAAAGAACAACTATATGTGAACCTAAAAAAGTGTTGTTTTTGCATGGAAAAGTTAGTTTTTCTTGGTTTCGTTGTTAGTTCTAAGGGAATAGAAGTAGACGAGGAAAAGGTTAAGGCTATTCCAGAGTGTCCCATACCTAAATCTATAAGTAGAAGCTTTTACAGTTTGGCTATTTTTTATCGAAGGTTTGTCAAAGATGAAAGTACACTAGCCATACATCTAACCGAGGTCATTAAATAGTTTGTTGGTTTTAAATGGGGCAAGAATCAAGAGAGAGCCTTTAAAGCATTAAAGGATAGTTTGTATTTTGTACCTGTTTTATCTTTACTTGATTTTACTAAAACCTTTGAAGTTTACTGTGATGCATCGGGAATAGGTATAGGTTTGATGCAGGAATGGTGACTTATCGCTTATTTCAGCAAGAAACTTCACGAAGTAGCCCTTAATTATCCAACGTATGACAAAAAGCTATATGCCTTGGTTAGGACTCTAGAGACATGGCAACATTACCTTTGGCCAAGGGAATTTGTCATCCACACCGATCACAAATCTCTAAAACATCTAAAGTGCCAAGGTAAATTTAATAAGAGGCATGCTAGAAGGATGGAATTCATTGAGAATTTCCTTATATTCTTCAATATAATAGAGGTAAGGAGAATGTTATACCCGATGCTTTATCACATCGGTATACCTTACTCTCAACTTTAAATTCTAGATTGCTAGAATTTGAGTATGTTAAGGGAATGTATGCTAATGTTGATGACTTCTATGTTATTTACCATGCATATGCAAAAAAGTCTTTTGAATTTTTTTATAAATTAGTTGGGTATTTATTTAAAGAAAATAATTTGTGTATACCCAAATGTTCCATGCGTGAGTTGTTGATTAGGGAGGCCTATGAGGGAGGATTAATGGGGCATTTTGGAATTAAATAGACTCTAGATGTTTTGTGTGAGAATTTTTATTGGCCGATAATAAGGAGGGATGTAGCGAGGATATGTTCTTGATGCATAATTTCTTAGCAAGCCAAATCCAAAGTCCTACCACAAGGATTTTATACTCTCTTGCATGTACCAAGCACACTTTGGGTACATATTTCTATGGATTTTATTTTAGGGTTACCTGGGTCTAAGAAGCGTAGAGACTCCATTTTTGTGGTTGTAGATAGGTTTTCTAAAATGAAACACTTTATAGCGTATCATAAAACCGATGACACCGCTAATGTAGCAGAGTTATTCTTTAGGGAGGTTGTTAGGCTTCATAGAGTTCCTATGAGCATTGTGTCTGATAGGGATGTTAAATTCCTTAGTTATTTTTAGAAAACTCTTTGGGCTAAAATGGGCACTAAACTCTTGTTTTTGACTACGTGTCACCCCTAAATAGATGGGCAAACTAAGGTAGTCAATAGGACTCTATCCACGTTGCTTAGGGTGGTAATAAAAAGGAATTTGAAAAATTGGTAGGATTGTTTACCTTTTGTTGAATTTGCTTATAATTGGAGTATGCATTCAACTACTGATCATTCTCTATTCGAAATTTTTTATGGTTTCAATCCACTAGCTCCTTTGGATTTATTACCTATACCTATTTAAGAGAAAACTAACTTAGATGGTGCCAGGAAGGCTGAAACGGGGAAGAACCTCTATGAACGCATTCATGTGAAAATTAAGAAGAGAAATAAGGATTATACTTGTAGTGCCAACAAAGGATGGAAAAGATTCATTTTTAAGCCTGGTGATTGAGTATAGGTGCATATGAGGAAGGAACAGTTTCCTGAAAAAAGATGATCCAAGTTGCAACCTCGGGGAGATGGATCTTTTCAAGTGATCCAACAAATTAATGGCAATGCCTACAAAATCAAGCCCTACCCTACAAATTCCAAGTGGACCAATCACAAGGTCTAGGAGAGCACAACTGGAAGAGGCTTTAAATGGGCTCATTCAAGAGGTCATGCATAACCAAAGGGACCCAAATTGGGAGTTCAAGGATTGGGACAAGCCTTGAATGGAAATTAGGGAAAAATTGGAAAAAGAAAACTAGGCACATTGTTGTGCCATTTGGACTGATTTTGGGCAACTTTCTTTTCAGCCCTTGGATGAAATCAAGGGTTAAGATGTAATTTTTTCTTTGGATTCCTTTGTTCTCAGCTGCTCCAATTTTGCTCCTTGTTTTGCTCCAAATTTTGCTCCATTTTTGATGTGCCATTTGGACTGATGTTGGGCAGCTTTCTTTTCAGCCCTGGGATGAAATCAAGGGTTATGATGTAATATTTTCATAAGATTCCTTTGCTCTCAATTGCTTCACTTTTGCTCCACATTTTGCCCCATTTTTTTGTGCCATTTGTTGGGCAACTTTATTTTCAGCCCTTATATGAAATCAAAGGTTATGATGCAATATTTTCATAGGATTCCTTTTAAGTTAGCTACCCCATTTTTCTCCATGTTTTGGTCCATGTTTTTTGCTACCTTTTATGTTTTTTGGCTGTTTTTATTTTCAATGCTTGGATGAGATCATGGGCTACGATGTAGTAGAGCTTCTTAGGGTTTATTTGTATCCTATAAATACTTAAGAGCATCTTAGCTACTGGGAATTCAAATTTTGAATGAAATTTCATTTTTCAGATCGTTTGAGAGCTCATTCATGCTCTTTGTTCCTCTTTAAGCAACTTATCAAGAGATTTGCAACCTTTGTGGTGTTGTTTAGCATCCAAGCATTTGTGGTGAGTAATTTCCATATTTTTTAAGGTGTCATTTATGCTAGACTAATGAAGAAAATAGCACCTCCTTGTGGCATCTTTCCCCTCAGATAAATGGTGAGTAATATCCATTGATTTATGGAGAAACCCTTGTCTATATAATTTGAAAATTATCTAGGTCCTAACCCCTTGGATCATATCAAAACTGAAGTAGTAAATATAACTTTTTCTTCTTTGTTATGTGCTATCATTAAAAAGAACTTGAAAACTAGGAAGATTGTTTGCCACATATTGAATTTTCTTTCAATCAAAGTGTACATTCTGCATCTAAGTCTTCAACATTTGAAATTGTTTATGGCTTAACCCATTGTCCCTATTAGATTTAACTTCTTTACCTTTGAGTGAATGTGTGAACTTGGATGGCAAGAAGAAAGAAAAATTGGTAAAAATGATTCATGAAAAGGAACTACTAAACATTTAAAGAAGGACCAAACAATATGTCCAACAAGCCAAGAAGGGACATAATAAGGTAGTGTTAGAATTAGGAGATTGGGTTTAGTTGTACCTAAGGAAGGATCATTTTATGGAGAAATGGTGTTCAAAACTCCTAGCTTGAGGTGATAAACCATTTCAAGAAGTGGAACTCATAAATTATAATGCCTACAAGCTTGACTTACCAGGTGAGTATGGTGTTAATGGAAGCTTTAATGTTGTTGATTTGTCTCCTTTTGACTTTGATGATGATTTAAGGGCATATCCTTCTCAAGAGGGGGAAAATGATGCAAACCAAGGAGCTGGACATGTTGATCAATCGTATAAATTGGAATGGAGTTGAATTTCTACAAGACCTTTTGTCACTTCCTAATGGTCCAATTACAAGACTTAGAGCTAAACGTTTCAAGGAAGCACTAAATCTGCTGATCCATAAGAATTGGACTTATTCTAAAATGACCAAGATGGACTGAAATAATAATCAAGGCCTATCCCATGTCTTCAAAGCAATTGAAGAGGCTTATTAGCATGCAAATTTGTAGCCAACATAGTTTGACCATTAAAGGGTGTTAATTTGAAGATTTTCAAGAATATTATGTCATCAAAGAAATCAAGAGGCTTATTAGCATGCCAATTCGTATCCAACAAAGTTTGACAATTAAAAGGTTTGAATTTCAAGAGTTTTAAGAATATTAAATAGGATAATAACTTGGTCTTGGCAAGGTATGTTAAAATACATTGAATTTAGTCATTTAGCTATTTCTTAGCTCTCTTTAGAAGTCCAAATTGGTTGTCTTAAGAAGTCCAAAATAGCCATTTATTAGCTATCTTTAAAAGTAAAAAAATAGCTATTTATTAGCTATCTTTAGAAGACCTTAGGTCTAAAAAAGGTAAAGAACTTGTTTAGTCTAATTTTTGTACTATAATTATGACTTTGCCTATTCTTGGAGGGTTGTTCCAAGTATAGAGAGGAGTACTGCGAATTTTAAAGGACAAATTGGAATTATTATGAAAATGATCTTCTTGTGAGGTCTTGTGTTCCTCTTAGTTCTTAAAAGAACTTTTGAACTTATCAAGTTAATCTTGTGGCATCAAACAACCAAACTTATCACCTTGAATTCTTGAGAGAACCCTTAGTGTGACATTTCAATCCTCAATAGTCTTGATTTTCATCTTGTCAAGTGACGGGTTAAGACTCAAAAAATCTTGTCTTCAAGAACTTGGGGTTTCAATCCATCATTTTTATCGTGTTTCATAAAAATTGTTGGTGGGGTTCGTATCAGCTTCCTTATCTTCCTCTACATTAGCTCATACCATCACCACTTCCACTTCCATATAATAATTATCAATGGACTTATATCCTTGAGTCAATCTATTTAGGCATTGGTGTAACTATCTATAGTAGTAGCTAGGGACAAACATTTTCCTTATAATGGCCTGCATATCCTCCCAATTATCTTTGTTCCTTTCACAGTTTTTCTTCCTACTAATGACTAATTGATCCCACCAATTTAATGCATAGTTGTGGCACTAAAAAACATGCTCTACCTTCTTCTCCCATTCCAAATACAACTCTGGGTCATTCTATCCTTGGACTTGTGGTATCTTTATTTTTATACTACTTAGATCTCTATCAAGTACATATTGGGCCCAAGATGCCCCGTCTCCACAAACTTCCCTTACCATTTCTTCCTCCAATTCTTATTCCCAATCTTCTCCATCTATATCAACCTCAACCAGAGCTTACCTATCAACCCTCCTAACATTGGGTGGAGGTGTTTCTCGTTGTAAAGCTACTAAGTCATTTTCTTGCATTTCCAATCTTTCATTCATATCGACCATCAAGTTGTTCATCCTTTCAAAGGATTCTTGCAACACCGCATCATAAACATCATATCTGATCTTCCTTCGAGACTACCCCTGTTAGACATTATTTTTTGCAATTCTACACAACAAGAGGTTAGTGTGATAAAATAGAAACTATGTAAATTCACTAATGGAGATTGAGGTGGCAACCAAGTTTATGTTTACATATATTCTGAAGATTTTCAAGATCCTACAAATATCCTCAAGATCCTACACAAGGGATAGATTTGGAATAATAAATTAGATGCAAGGATTAATTTAGGAAGAAATATTCTTGCTTTAATTAATTATGGGACTTTTATGTTTAGCAATTTTTATTTTAGTTAATTGTGGGATTTTTATTTTAAGTCTTTTAGTCTTTTATTTAAATTTGGTACTTTTATGTTTAGCAATTTTTATTTTAGTTAATTATGGGTTTTTTATTTGAAGTCTTTTAGTCGTTTATTTTTTAAGGTTAGATTAGACCCAATCCATTAAATAGACCCATTAGGCCCATCTCATCTAGGGTTTTTTCTTTTAGGGTTTCTTGCTTATATAGAAGAATAACCATGTCTTGTAACAAATATTGATTAATGAAAAGGAAACTTCAGAAAGCTTCTTTCTTTGCCTTCTTGTGTTCTTGGTTGAATACTTGAATCCAACTTATCAAAAGGAGTGATAATCCTTTGTGGCATCTCAAGGTTTGGGTTTTAAGGAATTTGTTTCCTTAGGGTTCTAATCGGATTATCTTCAACATGTTCTGTGCAATACAATCATTTCTATTCCTTTGAGTTCATGGGTTCCTAGGTTTTTTACCTAAAAGGTCCCCATCATTCACTCAATACCTCACGTTTTTAATGCTAGGATTGATTGCTCAAACCCTCTTTGCTCCTAATCAAATTAACCAAATATAGGAATTCCAAACAATTTGTAGAATTATCAAACACCTAAAAAGGGATTTCACAATATCCTACTTTTTAAAGTACAATGGAAACTAACTCAAAGTGTTTAGGATCCTAGACTAGAATAGTTAAGCACAAGAGAAATCAAAAGATCAACACTATTGGAAAAACCACAATTTCCCCAAAAGAATTCAACCCATAATGGGAAATTTATAATAAAAGTATAAAGTTCTTGGAACTATGAGTTCAAACACTCACTAGAAATTAGCATATGTAATTTGGCCTCTTGTCTTTGTCTTTTTTAATTAAATTTCTTCCAATCCTTTTCTCTTGTTTTTTAACAAATATGGTAATAACTCAAGATTAAATCAATACAACACCTTCAATTTGAGTTTGAAAATTTTTTACGATACATAAAATAACACATAAATTATGACATAAAAGGGAAATGAAGTTTCTATAGGAATTACCACAGAAACACCAAAAAACTACCATAAATTACAAAAATTATCATATATTATAGAATATGCAAGGAAAAATGTACAATAGTTTCAAAAACAAGAGAATTTTCAAGGTTATTGCTGAAATATTTTAGACACAATAGAATATGCAAGGTAAATGTAGAAATAACGTGGAAGTAAAGAAGAACAATATTTTTTTAGGGTTTGAAAACTAAATTTTAGGAAGAACACATCATAGAGATATGTTGTTTTTTTAATGTATCAGAAACATAATAAGAACACAAGAGCAAGAAAAAAATAAAGGATAGTAATCTAAAAATTAGCACCAAAAGCTCTCATACGAAATGATATGAACTAAGGGATTAGGACCTAGGTAATTTTCAGATTATATAACAAAGCATTTCTCCACAAAACAATGGAATTGGTTCACCGTTAAATTGAAGAGAAATATGCCAAAAGGTTGGATATAACTCACCATAAATGTTTGGATTCCTAACAATGCCATAAACGTTGCCAATCCCTTGATAGGAACAAAGAGCATGAATGAGCTCTCAAATGGTTTAAAAAATCAAATTTCATTCAAAAAAATTCAATCTCTACAGCTATGATGCTTTTAAGTATTTAAAGGATACAAATAAACCCTAAAATATATTACATCACAACCTTTGATCTCCTCCAAGGGCTGAAAATAAAAACAGCCAAAAAGCACAAAAATCTAGTGCAAAACATGGAGTAAAAATGGGGCAGCTGAGTACAAAGGAATCCCAAGAATATATTACATCTTAACCCTTGATTTCATCTTAGGGATGAAAAGAAAGCTGCCAAAAATCACTCCAAATGGCATAGCAAAACATGGAGCAAAAATGGGGCAGTTGAGTATAAAGGAATCCCAAGAAAATATTACATCTTAACCCTTGATTTCATCTAAGGGTTGAAAGGAAAGCTGCCCAATAATCAGTCCAAATGGCACAGCAATATCCCTAGTTTTCTTTTGGAAAATTTTCCCTAATTTCCATTCCAGGATTGTCCTAATCCTTGCACTCCTATTTTAGGTCCATTGGTTACACATGACCTCTTGAATGAGCCCATTTAAATCCTCTTCGAGTTGTGCCCTCCAAGACCTTGTGATTGATCCACTTGGAATTTTTATGGCTCTATGATTCTCATCAATATGAGTACAATAAGGAGATGATGTGAAAATAATGCTCTCTTGATCTCACTTTTTTTGTAATATAATTGAATTTTTCCTCTATTGTTCTCACTATGGCTAAAATCCTCTCTTTTTAAAAGGCAAGAGTGTGTGAGACCATAAGAGGGTAAAAGCCTTTTAGAGTAAAATAGCACAAGTGCAAGTGTATCAATTTTTGAGTGAAATATATGAGGGAGTACTTGTGAGGATTCTAACCTTGTTTAGCATATTCTCAGCATGTCTAATAATCAAGAAAAAGATACAACAGAAGAATGTCGACAACTCACAGTTTTGAACCTCCAAATGCAAATGTTGTTAGGGGAGATGAGGCGTATGATGTGATATGAATTAGAGCCTATTCACGAGAGGTTGGATAGGGTAGAAGAGGGAATCCTAGAGGACAACAACAAGACATCCCCAATAGGTAGCAAGGTGGGCATGTTCGATGGCAAAATGTTGAGGAAGAGGCGGAGATGGAGGAGCTTGATGAGCCATATTTGAACCGGGGAAGGTTTGAGCGTGGGTATGGGAATAGAGAAGCTAGGATGGGTAGGCCTAAGAGGGACAATGATTTAGGAAACATAAATATTAAAATCCCATCTTTTCAAGGTAAAAATGACCCTGAAGTTTGTTTGGAGTTTGAAACTAAAATAGAGATGGTGTTCGATTCTCACAATTAATCGGAGTTAAAGAAGGTTAAGTTGGTTAAAATTGAATTTACCAATTTTGCTATTATTTGGTGGGATCAATTACTAATTAATAGGAGGAGGAATAGAGAGCCACCAATACACACTTGGGAGGAGATGAAAATTCTTATGAAGAAGCGTTTTGTACCCAATCATTATTACAGGGGATTGTATCAAAAGTTGCAAAGGTTAACTCAAGGTTCCAAGAGTGTGGATGAGTATTACAAGGAGATGGAGGTAGCTATGACTAGATGTTTATACAGTTTAAATCATGAGATTGCAGATATACTTGAGATGCAACACTATGTTAAGCTAAGGGATATGGTACACCAAGCCATAAAGGTGGAACAACAATTCAAGAAAAAGGGATTGGGTAGGAGGGGAACACCTATGGCTACTACCAATCTGTGGAAGATAGTTCCAAAAAGTTATGAGCAGCTACAAAATAAGCCAAAATTTAAACTATCTAAGAATGAAAACTCAAATATCGTCACTACTTTAGGTAACACCAAGACTTTGAGTTCTAAAACATGTGGTCTTAAGTGTTTAAATGTCAAGGGCAAGGACACATAGCCAGCCAATGTGTGAACAAAATGATGATGGTGATAAATTCTCAATGAGAGATTGAATCGGGAAATGAGGAAGAGGTAAACGATGATGATGTACAATCATTGGAGGATGTTGATGGTGAGAAAAATGCTATGGTAGGAGATTTATTGGTAGCATAGTGAGTTCTCAATGTGTAGGTTGAAGAGGAAGAAAGTAAGCAAAGGGAGAACTTGTTTCATGTTTGTAAATAACAAAGTTTGTAGTGTCATTATCAATGGTGGAAGTTGCACAAATGTAGCCAGCACTGATTTAGGGGAGAAATTGGCATTAACTACCTTGAAACATCCGCAACCTTACTAACTTCAGTGGCTGAATGAAAGTGGAAAAGTCAAGGTGACAAAACAAGTGTTGCTGGTATTATCCATTAGAAAATATGAGGATAAGGTGCTTTGTGATGTGGTTCCTATGCACACATTCCATTTATTATTGGGGAGACCATGGCAATATGATCTGAGTATTATGCATGATAGATTCACAAATAAGTATTATTTCACTCTTAAAGGAAAACCTATTGCTCTTGTGCCATTAAGTCCAAAACAGATCAGGAATGAATAATTAAAGTTACAAATATCAAATGAAAAAAAAGAGTTAAAAAAAGGGAGAGAAAAACATTGATCATAGTGAATAAGAAAGAGTGAGGATTTCGACCATAGTGAGAACAAGAGAGGAAAAATTAAATTATATTGTAAAAAAAGTGAGATCAAGAAAGCATTATTTTCACATCAGCACCTTATTGGACTCATGTACAAGGGAGTTCTTTTATGTACTAATTATCTCATCGGTGCATTACCAAGCAATAATGTTTCACTTTTGTAGGAGTTTGAAGATGTCATTCCTAAAGAGGTGCCTTATGGTTTACCTCCAATATGAGGGATTGAACATCAAATTGATATCATACATGGTGCAACAATTCCAAACCAACCTGCTTATAGGAGTAATCATGAGATCATGAGAAGACCAAGGAACTTCATAGGAAAATAAGTTAATTATTGGAGAAGGGGTATGTGCATGAAAGTATGAGTCCTTGTGCATTTCCAGTGTTATTTATTCTTAAAAAGGATGAAAAATGGAGGATGTGTGTTGAATGTTGAGCCATCAACAACATAATGGTAAAGTATGGTCATCCTATTCCTAGATTAGATGATCTGCTAAATGAATTGCATGGTTCCTAAGAATTTTTATCATCATATTAGGATGATGGAAGGTGACGAATGGAAAAATTCTTTTAAGACTAAATATGGTCTGTATGAGTGGTTATTGATGCCTTTCAGTTTAACTAATGCTCCAAGCACATTTATGCCTTTGATGAATCATGTTTTACGTGAATTTATGGGTAGATTTGTAGTTGTGTATTTTGATGATATCTTAATTTATAGCAAAAACTTGGAAGAACATATAATGAATTTGAAATATGTTTTGGAAATTCTAAGGAAAGAAAGGTTCTTTGCTAACCTTAAGAAGTGCAACTTTTGCATAGAGAAGCTTGTGTTTCTTGGTTTTATTGTTAGGAAAAGAGGAATTGAGGTGGATGAGGAAAATGTGAACGTAATCCAAGAGTGGCAATCGCCTATAACAATCAACAAAGTCAAGAGTTTCCATGGCATAGCTAGTTTCTATAGATAGTTTTGCATGATTTTAGTAGCTTATCCACCCCACTTACTGAAGTCATCAAGAAAATTTTACCATTTAAGTGGGGGAAAGAACAAGAAAAGGCATTTAATCTAATCAAAGACAAGTTAAATAATACCACTTTGCTTGTCTAGCCTAACTTTACTAAAACTTTTGAAATTGAGTGTGATGCTTCGAGAATAGGTATTGGAGCTATTTTGATCCAAGAAGGCCGTCAAGCTTCTTATTTTAGTGAAAATTTAAGTGAGGCAGCCCTAAATTACCCCACTTATGATAAAGAGTCGTATGCCTTGGTAAGGGCTTTGGAAAATTGGAAACACTATTTATGGGTAAAGGAATTTGTGATTCACACAAATCATGAATATTTGAAGCATTTGAAAGGACAACAAAGGTTGAACAAATACTATGCCAAATGGGTGGAATTCATTGAAATATTTCCTTTTGTGATAAAATACAAGTAAGGTAAGGAAAATGTGGTGGCTGATGCATTGTCCAGAAGGTATGCTTTACTCTCTATTTTAGATACGAAACTACTTGGCTTTGAATATATTAAAGATTTTTATGCACAAGATATTGATTTTAGTGATGTATTCAATGTTTGTGAAAAAGTGGCATTTGTTAGGTTTTATAGGCATGAAGGATTTTTGTTTGGGAAAATAAGTTTTGTGTGCCTATATGTTCTTTGCTTGAATTGCTTATGAGATAAGCTCTCATGGTAGTGGTTTGATGGGTCATTTTGGTGCAACCCCAGGGTTTGTACACTGCTTTTCTAATACCTAGTAATCCTTGGACTAATATTTCTATGGACTTTGTTTTGGGTTTACCTAGGACAAAGAGGTGGAGAGATTTAGTGTTTATAGTGGTAGATAGATTTTCCAAGATGGTACACTTCATTGCATGTCATAAAACTAATGATGCATCTCATATAACTGATTTTTCTTCAAAGAGATTATTAGGTTACATAGTACGCATATGTCCATTATTTCTAATAGGGATGCAAAGTTTTTGAGTTACTTTTAGAAGACTTTATGGGGAAAGTTGGGAACCAAGTTGTTGTTTTCTACTACTTGTCATGCATAGACGGATGGCCAAACTAAAGTAGTAAATAGAACTTTTTCTTTCTTTCTTGCATGCTATCATTAAAAAATAACTTGAAAACATAGGAAGATTGGTTTCCACATGTTGAATTTGCTTACAATCGAAGTGTACATTCTACATCTAATTTTTCACCATTTGAAATTGTTTATGGCTTTAACCCATTGTCACCTTTGGATTTAAATTCTTTATTTTTGAGTGAATGTGTGAACTTAGATGGCAAGAAGAAAGCAGAATTGGTAAAAATAATTCATGAAAAGGCACGGCTAAACTTTTAAAACAAAATTACTAAACATAAAAGGCCTATAATTAATTAAAACAAAAAATTGCTAAACATAAAAGGCTCACAATTAATTAAAACAAAAATTTCTTAACATAAATTAATCCTTGCATCCAATTTAATATTGTACATCTATCCCTTGTGTAGGATCTTGAGAATCTTTAGAATATTTGTAAACATAATCTTGGTTGGCACCTCAATCTCTATTAAATATGCTTGAGCCCAAATTTCTTCCATCAGCCCATTCAGAGCATCATTGAATCTCTTTTCTTGTGCCCTTATAATTGGAACAAGTGGTACTTCAAGTAGGTCCACACTCCATTTTCATATTTCCATAAGGATGGATTCAAACCATTTAAGAGAACCTGAGAATCAAGATTATGATTTCATCTTTACACTACCTAAATGATCAAACCCTAAAGAACAAGGATAAAATGATATGGAGGATTGAGCTCTAAACTTGCTCCAGGTTTATCTGAATTTTTATTTTCATTATATGGATTTTGTTTTAGTTTATTTTTGTGAGCTTTATTTTAATTGTTTTTGTTTTTGGATATTATGTTGTAACTTGTTTTATTTTAGTTTGTTTAATTTCCTGTCATGTGAATAATTTTTATTTTATTGTAAGAAGTACATAATATTTCATCTATGTGGATTAAACTATTTCAAATGAAGGGTGCACTTGAATTTCCACATCACAAGTGATTATTATCAAGAAATGTGTAACTTTTCTCTTCTTTCTTCCTTATCTTTAATTTTCAGTTGTTACATTGAGTGCAATGTAAATTCTAAGTTGGGAGTGGGAAAAGTTAAATTTACATAAATGTCAACAATTTCTTTAAAAAATGTATTAAACATGTGTTTACATTTTCACTTATTTTAATTTGTTTTATCTTCATTTATTTTCATTTGTTCAATTTTTTGGTTTATTGGTTTTGGAATAGTTAGGTTAATTTTAAATTTTTTCTTGAAAAGTTATCTTGCTTTTAGTTGATTATTAGCAAATAATTGAGTCTCAATATTGTTAGATTAATTTCTAGAACATATCATAGAGTAATGTGATAATTAGTTTTTTTTATCTTAGTTTGTATTTCATGATAAAATATCAAAATTTAGATAAATCCAAAATTAGTATATAGGAATCAAATAGTGGAGACTACCTATAGAGAATATTTTGATCCTTTATCTTTCCATTCTCAATGATAATAATTTTCTACTATTTTAAACATTATTTTTATCAATTCAAATTGTTAGATGATCTCTTTATGTTTTGCATTGAATATTAGAATTTTTACATTTGATATAGTGACATACACTTATTTTTTATTGCTTAAATTGAAAAACTTAAGTAGAATTTGAAAGTGTATGCCTTCTTCCTTCATGCATAACTTCCACCAAAATGAGATATATCTGGGGTTTCCTTAAACTAGTACAAAAAGAAAGCCAAAATTAGTCACTCACCAAAATCCTTCAAATATGAATATGGGTCCTCTCTAAATATATATATATTAACCAAATTACGTAATGGACACGCAGTATTTAGTATTCATGGTGCCCATATAAAGGCCCATTATTACCCTCTGAAAAAAAAAACCCAATGGTAATTTCAGAAAACGACAAAGAATGAAACGGTGCCGACAAGGTTACTGTAGAGTTCACCAAATAGTACCCGACAACATACTATTCTATTTTCTGTCCGGAATGATGAAACACCTATTGTTCAAGCACTGTTGTAGGCATCTCCAACAGTGTTTAGTGGCAGAAAAGGTAGTATTCATTGAATAGTAACAACATCTATCCACATTTCCATCACTCGGTTATTTAAGAAGAACTAAATCAGAAGAGAAGGGGTTCCAAGTTTCATAGTTTCTCTCTACCCAATTCCCTATGTTTTCTCTCTCTCTGATATTGTTTTAATTTATAACCTTTTAGTTTAATCATAAGTAAGTGTGTTTAATTTTAAGTTTGTTTATTTTATTGTTTTAAGTTTATTTTCTTGTAATATAATATGGCCGGCTAAGCCGCCTAATCTATCAATATAATATGTATGTTTTGATAAGCATGTGTTCTTGATTTAAGTATGATTTCCTTTATTAATAACACCCTAGATCCTAGGTAGACATTATGGTATCAAAGCCAAGGGGTTAACTTAAATTGAATAATACATGCAGTAGTTAATATTTATTAGTATTGTTCTCTGACTTCAATTAGTCCTATCTCCCCTTTCAGTACTAGCTTGTACTAATACATATGACTTAACTGTCCACTCTAATAGAAGTGGTAAGGTTGCTACAGTAATGCATAGATCCCGGTGAAGGGTTGTAAGCCCTACTTAAGTTGTGTGAAAGGTGTTTAGGGCATTAATACCTTATAAATACTGGTGGTTTAGCAAACGACCAAATCTATTAGGTAAGTGTTATAAGTCATAAGTGTTTTTATAAGAGATAGAACAAGAACTTAAATGTTAAATACTTCATGCATTGTTTATTTAATTTAACTTCATGACTCAAATTTCATGATTTATATTCTTTATCTTGCTTGTTATTAATAGACTGTAATTTATTTGTTAAGAATCTTATTTACCATGCAATACATATTATATTGATGATTAGTTTTATTCATATTGTTTACAAATTTTAATTTTAAAATTTTCAAACTTAAATATGTCTCAACAAAGCTTTTCACCATCATCACCTTTATTAAAAAAAAACATCATCTTCTTCAAAGAAGTCTTACATTACCAATAGTAACGAGGTTACTATTGAAAATTTTGAAAAATCTATTGATTGTTGGAAGATTCCAAAGATCAATAAAAATCAAATTTATCAAACACAGATGATGAATCTTTTTAAAACCGATTACATCATTAAAATTGAAGAAAGAGATCTTCAACTTTCATTGCCTTTTGAATCAATCCAACTTCTTTCAAAAGAATCATTACAAAAACATTTTGATAAAAATTTCAAATATGTTCATTTCGGTTTAGTCCAAATTGGATTAAGACCTTTGACCCGATTAGGGTTAAGTTCATCAATACTAGCATTCTTAAGGGATGCTAGATTAACAGATTTCAAGGAATCTTTATTAGGTACGGTAGAAACAGGCTTAGGCTTAGGACCAATATCCTTTAACTATTTCCCAAATATTGTAGTATCTTTAAGAGATCCTCAATTATTAAAAACATTAACACTTTTAATCCAAACTTATAATACTAATGTGTTACCCGAAACAATTACGGTAGCCTAATTATTTAGAGTCCATTATAAAATTATGACATACACTTGGGACAATAGGAATATCCATAACTCTAATAAAGGATAAACCATTTTATTACAGACAGACTTGTCTAGATCCAATATTACAATCCCTAGACCAATAAGTTGGGATAACGTAGTATACCCAGATAGATGGCTTTTAAAATGAATTTCCCAACCAACTTCTAAAACTCATCAACCGGAAGAACCTGTCCAAAATACAGAAGTTACGGAAATAATAAAATATAAAAATGGAAATATTGAAATAGGATTCAATAGATCTTCATCAATGAGATGCTCTTCGAGCACCTCTGACTTTTCATCAATGGATTTACCTCTCAAAACAAATCCTAGGTTATCAACCTCATATATCCTTAGGAAAACAAAACTCAAAGGAGTAGATTGTAGTACCAGAGTACCTAGACCAGTTTACACAATAGACAACTCTGAGATGAGCGATTCACCTCAGTTATCACCCATTTTTCCCTTATCACCAACTCAATCCAAAGCCCCTAGTGAACAGGTTAGGATCAATGAGTTAAATGTATTAACAGTAGATGATGAGGAACCATGGGATGCAAAAATCCTTAGGCTAGATCTCAATCTACCACATAACCTTAAAATCAAAAAATGGTTCTATAACACACACTCAGCAAAAACTAGGGCAAGTTGCTTTAGGAAACATGAGCGTTACGTTAAAGAACATAAATAAAAACATAGAGTTCATAGATTGGTTAAAAATCTATAGAACATCAAAAGGATTAACTAATATAACCATCAATCAAATAAGATCTTACGTTGTTAATAAAATTAATAAGGTAGAAAAATTAATAGATCACGTTGTTAACCTTACCCAGGAAGACATAGCAGAATCATCATTACCAATAGTTAACCATGAACCAGTTAAGACAGTATCACCAATGGTCCAACCATTAGAAAAATTACCATATCACATTGTTACCTACACTCAGGATAACATAGTTAGATCACCCCACTAGTTAACCTTGACCAGGCTAGCTTAGTACCCTCAGATGACATTAAGTCAAATAAAACAGTAGAACCTATTGACTTAGTCAAACCATCAACAATCTTAATAGGTAACCTACCAGTTACTATTCAGGATCCAAAACCCGAACAAATAGTTAAACCTATAGTTTAAATTGACATTAAACCAATCAACATTGCTGTAAAACCAATAGCAATAGAACCTATAGATATAGTTCCACATTACAAAATATTCCCTTCAATTAGTATCTCGGATGTCACAGAAGCTGACTTCGATATTCTTTTAGAAGATGAACCAGTAGAGTCCTTAGCTAGAAAACCAATAGCTATAACTCCACAACTCAAAACCTTTTCAGACATTAGTCCTAGTGAAGTCACTGAAGCTGACTTTGATAGACTATTGGAAGAAATTGATGAACCAGTTAATACAATTAACATGGTTAATATTAAAAAGAAGTTAACCATATGGGAAATTGCTGATGGTTCAGTTGAAGCTGAACATCCTCTATTAAGACCTATTGCCATCCCTTACTAGGATAGTCAGGTAGAAGCCTTCCCTCTTAAGAACCCTCAAGAGAATCAGGCAACAAACCTTAAAAACATCATTACATAAAATAATTTTACAAACATCAACCTAAACAGTTTAGGTAAACAACTCATAAGGATAGAGAAAAATCTAAGAACAGATATTCCCCATACCTCTTATCAAAACTTAGAAAGTAGGATTAAAAACCCTATCTTTAAAACTTTCTAGGTCTCTAAACCAACCCAGGAAGAAATATCATCAAAATTTGAAAAACTTCAAAATTGGAATAATACACTTAGATCCCAATTAGAAGACCAATTTTCAAACAAAATATGACTAGTTGTTCCTGAGACACCAGACTCAAAATCAACCCAGAAACCAATACAAGATCTTAGTATTCTTAGTAAACTAGGATCTGAGATATCATCTGAGGATAGTTCCTAGGAAATCCTTTCTAAACCAACTCCTCACATTCAAAAATTAGCTTGGCAAGAACCTAGTCCAGTTAGGTATCCTCACACCATAGGTACCCAACCTAGTCAGGTTATCCAATCTAATTATAATACATCTTCTATTTATGTGTGGAACATAGATGGAATGACTGATCATGAGATATTAAATATCTTACAGCAAATGACCATGGCGTCAAATGCTTATAAAACCCAAATTGGTACAACTGATAAAATAGTTGTTGAATTATTAATAGCTAGCTTTTCAGGCCAACTAAAAGGATGGTGGGATCATCATCTTTCAAAACAACAATAGTTAGATATCTGCAATGCGATATTGACTGATGAGTGTGGTATCCCATACTTTCCCATCAAAGAGCTCCAATCCAGGATGTAGTCTCCACATTACTCTTTACCATATCACATCATTTTATGGGGGATCCATCCCAATTAAAAGATAAAAACGCTGATCTTCTTTCCAACATAAAATGTAGGAAGATGAGTGATTTTCAAAATTACAAAACCACATTTCTGTCTAGAGTTATGTTAAGAGATGACTCTATTCAACCATTTTGGAAGGATAAATTCCTAGTAGGTCTTCCTCCACACTTAGATGAGAAAACCATAAACAAAATTCGTGAAACTTATGGGAATCACATTATCCCATTTGATCAACTAACCTACGGTCAATTGATCAGTTTTGCAAAAAACCAGGGTCTTCAAATATGCCAAGATTTGAAAATCCAAAAACAAATGAAATTGGAACTCAAAGTTTCCAAAAGAGAAATTGGATCATTCTGCAAACAGTTTGATGGTAATCTCTCTAATGAAAAAATCTGGGAGGGAACTTGCAGTAAAAAAATTCCAAAAACTTATAAGAAATCTCATAAACCTTATAAGAAATTTTCAAAGTCAAGAAATTCATTCTTTGAAAAGAGAATGAATTTTTATGACAAACCTTATAAAAGAAATTTTAATAAGGAATCAAAATCACATAAAAAACCCTTTAAAAACTTTAAAGAGTTTAAATGTTATAAATGTGGCAAGAAAGGTCACACTGCTAATTTCTGCAAGATGTTTAAAAAACTTCACGAATTAAAACTTGAAGAAGAGACATTTGCCAAAATATCTGCCCTAATAGTAGACACATCCTTATCATCTGAGTCTCACCAATGGATAGACGAAGAATCAAATCCCCAAGATGATGAATTTGTAACCAACAATTTAGATTCCTCTAATAAAAATATTAATGTATTAACTAAGGACGAAGATGAACAACTTCAAGAAACAATCCTTAAGTTAAATGATCCATCAATAACCAAACTTTATGTAGAATACCTAAGTACATGTTTGGCCAAATCAAAATCCATTAAGAAAAATTCTGAACTTCCAATACCAGCACAGGCTATTATAACCTCACTATTTTTTTGGAATGAAAGAACAAAATCATTAAACCAGAAAGTCAAATTCAAGACTTCAAAATTGAAATTAAAACTATTAAACTGAAACTCTACCAGCTTAAAGAAAAATTAAAAGAATATGATATTAAGTTTCAACTACTTAATAATGGAGAAAAAATAACAACTTATGTAAGTGATTATGATGATGATCTTGCTAAAAACAATCAAGAAATCCAAAACTTGAGAAAAATTACCACCAGGAAATATAAGATTAGGATAACCTTAATATTCCCTAATGAATCAAAACTAGAGACTATCGTCTTATTTGATACAGGGGTTGATCTTAATTGCATCACACCATCAATAGTTCCCAGAAGGTTTTACAAACCAACTGAAGAACGACTTAATTTAGCCAATAAATCTCAAATGATTATTATTGGGAAAATAGAGGTATCTATCCTAAAAGGAAAATACCTTATCAAAACTCCATTTATCATAGTATCTGATATTGGGTACTCTGTCATATTAGGCACTCCTTTTATGAATATCATTACCCCATATTTTGTTAAACATGATAGGATTTCTTTCAAAATAGGAAGAGACGCCTTTAGCTTCCCTTTCATCGAAGAACCAAAAATGAGAGATCTTAATTTGATCAAAACCTATTTAATCTCTCCAAAAGAGATTTATGTTCTTATAAATCATAGAGAAAAGGACCTTCTCTATCTCAAAACCAAAGTTCAATCTCATACTGTTGAAAAGAAGCTTCAAATCCCAGAGATCAAAGATAAGATCTCTAAATTACAAAGCTCTTTTGAAAAAGAGGTTTGTTCTGAATTACCTAGTGCTTTCTGGGATAGAAAAGAACACATGGTAGATTTACCAGATGAATTGTCCTTCAACGAGAAGGATATTCCTACAAAAGCAAGGTCTATTCAAATGAATGGTGACCTTGAACAATTCTGTAGAAAAGAGATCGTTCATCTCTTATCTAAAAAACTCATATCAAAATCCAGATTGTCGTGGAGCTGTACGACCTTCTATGTCAACAAATCTACAGAGATTGAAGAGGAACTCCTCGGCTAGTCATCAATTATAAACCTTTGAACCAAGTGTTAAAATGGATTAGGTACCCTATCCCCAATAAAAAAGACTTGCTTCAAAAATTATATTCATCATCTATATTCTCAAAGTTTGATATGAAATCAAGCTTTTGGAAAATTCAAATAGAGCCTCAACATAGGTACAAAATTGCATTCACTGTTCCATTTGAACAGTTTGAATGGAATGTTATGCCATTTGGGCTCAAAAACGCTCCCTCTGAGTTTCAAAGGATTATGAATGACATATTCAACCCTTACTCAGAATTTTGTATTGTGTACATCGATGATGTACTTATATTTTCAAAAGATGTCAGACAACACATCAGACATCTCAAAACTTTTTTCCATATCATCAAGAGAAATGGATTGGCCTTATCAGCCAAGAAAATGACTCTTTTTCAAACCAATATCAGGTTTCTTGGGCACAACGTATCCAATGGAACATTTATTCCCATCGATCGATCACTATAGTTTACTACAAAGTTTCCTGATAGGATTATCGATAAAACCTAACTACTAAGATTTCTTTGTAGCTTAAATTATGTTCTTAGTTTTTGTCCAAATATCAATAGACTAGCAAAACCACTTCATGACAGGCTTAAGAAAACTTCTTAGCCATGGATAGAAGAACATACAAAAATTGTGCAAAAAATAAAAGCACTATCCCAAATGATAAAGGACATGTAGGCCCAATAATAAATGTAATTTAGTTAAGTTAACCCCTTGTACTAATACCTTGTCTCCAAATGTTAGGATTTATAAAGAAATCAAATACTATTTTCATGTATCAACCAAAATCATTAAATAAAAATATCAAGTATATGTCTTTAGAGATGAATAAATATGCAATTACTTCAAGGAGATTTATTTCCTATCTTTCTTTTGTATTATTCATTCTCACAACTTTTAGAAATATTTCAGTCATAGTATTAAGTTTATACTATTGATTTTTCTATCTTTTTCTTAATCTTTTTTTTTCTTTTTGTCTCTTTTTATAAGATATATATATAAACTTTGATTAAGTGCTTGAACCTATAGGATCCGTTTAATATTGAGAGTATGACTTCTGAGGTTTAGAGCAAATTTGGATTCCAAACCATGAAATTTGTTGAATCAATATTGTTACATTTTTTATGTGGACTATGAATTTATGATTTTCAACTATTTTTTTACAATAAACTAGGGATGTTTAGGATATTATTTTAATTTGTGCATTGAATTTTAATTGTGAACTTAAAAAATACTAACGCATTAGAAGTTTTGTATTTAATTTGTATTTTTTTATTTTTTGTTTGTCAATTGTTATTTGTTTATTTTAGTTATTTTCTATTAATTTTTGAATTTAGTTTGATGTTTGTGGGTATCATCATTGAAAGCCCCCACGTGACTTAAACTCGTCCACTAGGAAAGCCTAGGGTTTTAAAGGCTTATTTCATTCGCTAAATGAGACCGTGTCAATCTACAAAATGATTTAGGATAGTTTTGTTATTAGTTTTTTTACCTTCCTTGCTAAGAGACTAGCAAGAACCTGGATGGGGTTACGATGAGTGCTTTAAAAGTACTAAATATAACGTGATTTATATGCACTTTACGAAACATATAAAAAAATAACCTCCATTTATAAAAATCAAAACGAGCTTCAATTTGATATACTATAATAGTCGTTTTGATAGCCGAGTCAAAAGTTATGGTCGTTTAAAGTTTAACTTCGATTTATCAATTGTTTTTAAAACTACAATAGTAGCAATCTTTGCTCTTTTTTTCTTTTTTGAAGAAAAGAGATAGATTGAACACAGAAATAAATAACAAGAAAAAGATATGAAGAGTTCAAAGAAAATATGAAACAAAATCCAAAGATGAAAACAACGACAACGAAATTAATAAAAAATGAAAGACTCAAGGGAGGACCACTACCTGATTGCATCTGCTTTCCTGACATAAAGGAAGGACCAATAGGATGACTATATCCCATTGAAGATATTGGTTGGGCGCCATAAGATTTCATGGGTGGTTGCATGCCTGACATATGTTGTGATTGATATTCCTTTAAAGTAACAATCTCACTTAAGACTAAGTCCTTAAAAGAGTTGAATTCTTCTTCAATTTTATAGTACTTCTCCTTACTGACCATCATATTGGATTTTGTTTTGGAATATTAAAGAACTCCATATAACCATCATATTGACTTCCTCCCCTAACAAAAACAGAATGCTCGTGTCCAAATGCATGATATATTGCATCTCTCCCTGGTTGTTCGATTATTTCACCCCTAGCTATTTGTTCTTGAATAGCTCTCTATAAATAATAAAGCAAAAAAACATATCATACATTATTACATCAATTTGGAAAAATTATAAGGACTTTTTTGCATTAAGTTAAATTACTAACCAACTTATTGAGTTGTTCTTCTCCTCGTTCAATCATCAGTTTTGACTTTTTCATTTTTGGAGTCTTTGTTTCTATTTACAATTCAGATTAGGTAATCGGTTTACCCAATTCAGCTTCCTAGATAAATTGAATAAATTTATTAACCATGACATCAACTTAAATTTGAAGAAAATAAATTTTAAAATATTTATAAATTAACATCTTAATAATACCATTTTTTGTCTAACTTTAGGATTTGATGACCTCACAGTACGGTTAGGAAGAATATTCTGTATTTGTATATTATGATGTTTTTTCCTAATGATTTGAAATTCACCTGTACTTCTATAGATGAAGACTCTTTAAAGACAAGGAACCATGTAGAAAAAAGTATAAGAATTGGAAGTATATCGAAAAAAGTAAATGTATCATTATCTTAATAGAACTTATTGGTAAAACAGAATGAATATTAACTTGTAGCGAAGTACATTAAAAGAGAGTAACATAACACTCGATATTTGGTGAATGATTCACAAAACATCGTACGACCATATGGTATATCAAATTAAATTGTGTCATATCAAGATCTAAATTTATTTCTCTCGTATGTAGAATTATTACAAGAAGCTTTGCAAACAGATTTGGTATGTAATACAAATTAATGGTTAGTTCAATAGGATTATTCAAATATTCGAGAGAAACCATTAAGAATTGATTTTGTCTACAACGACAATTGTTATACAATAATTGAAATAACCCCACATGAAACCTTACGTGGATAACTATATATACTTTTAAGGTGATAAACAGAAAGTAAGAGATCATGGGAGAAGCACACGGTCAAAATCCCAGATACATCTAGGAAGTACAAAATTGTATCATGATTTAGAAAGGACCTACTAGTGGAAAGGAATGAACAAAGATATTTCTTAGTTTGTATCCAATTATATGATATGTCAACAAGTGAATGTAGAGCATAAGAAACTTGTGGGAGCACTTAAACTACTTCTAATGTCAGAATAGAAATGGGACAACATAGTCATGGACTTTGTACCAAAATAACCACACACCTCTCAAATTCGATTGTATCTAATCGATATTCAAATTTTAATGAATTATTATGAAGGTCTATATAAGAGGCTTTGATTATAGAGTTTTTGTTTAGACAATTGTACAAATTTTCAGTGTGTTGGGTAGAATACAAAAATTTTAGTATGATGAAGGCTAAATTTATTAAAGAAACAACCTAAAAAGATTCACATCATACAAGATAAACTTCATGTAGCCCAAAGCCAATACAAGAGTTATACTTATCATGGATAACAACCATTTAACTTCAAGATGGATGACTACATTTTTCTCATGGTTCAACCTCGAAAGATAGTAACTCATTTTGGAATAGAAGGAAGGTTAGGACCAAGCTACATCGAATCATTTAGAATTATAAAAGGGATTGACAATGTAGCATATCATTCATATTTGCCCCTAGAATTGTCACAAGTTTATGATGACTTTCACATGTCTACTCTAAAAAAATGTCAATGAAATTAGAATAATATCATGGGTTGGATAAAACTTTCATCACAGTAAAATGTATTATAAAAAGAAGTAGTGGTAATAATTAAAGAGTTTTGAAATTTCTAGAAAAAAAATTTCTTTAAGATGGTAGGAATGAAAAACCCCATAAATTTATAATAAGTATTTAAAGTGACTTAAAAAGAATTTTGGACAACATATTGAAGTGAAGGAATGTAGCAGGAAATTTTTGTGTGAAAGATTAGATTGAATGGGAAATATTTTCATATCTTGCCACCAACCTTGCCAACCTCTCTCACCAATCTCTCATTGTCACCTCACCATCATTGCTAGCGAGCTCCTTGATGAGCTCCCTAGCAAGCTACTCGAATTGGTTATAAAAAAGGCTAAACCACCCCTTTTTACAACACATTTCCTCCATCTTCACTCTCTCTCTCTAAAGCTTTTTCTCCCTAAGTTATACAGGTCTTTTGCCATATTTTGGAGGGTGTTTCAGTGATAAATATCTGATTATTTGAGTCAAGTATTCAAGTTAGGAGTTCTTACTCAAACTTTTTAAATTCATTCATTGTTTTTATATATGTAATGTCATGCATCATTTATTATGAATAAAAGTAAATTAGATGTCGTAATTTTATAAGTAATATTATAATATTATAAATGTTATTTTAAATTAGATACTATAATTATTTTTATGATGCATAATACATTGGAAAAGTTTTGTATATAAAACAAGTATCAAATGTAGATATAAAATCAATATTAAGAATGTGATATGGTATTCATGAAATTTATACATACATCATGTGAATGATTTCATATGTGAATAATACACTTACATGTCATCTTGTGGAGTATGGTAGCCATGGGCTATTGGTTGCAACAGATTGTTTTCGATAAACTACAAGTACACATGCATTCTTTGAGGTCTTTCGCCTATGCATCAATATATGATTGCAAATTATTATGATCGTGGATATGTGATTGGGGAATATTGTCGTATATTATTAACTATGATTTTGTTGCTCGTACATGTGCCTTAGAGTTAGAACCCCCATTTTGTTTTAATGTTTCTCGCACACGAGCCTCAGAGTAAGACCCTCTCGTTGTGTTTAGAGCATGTCGTCTATTGGGTCTTAGATTTGTTGGTTGCATATGGGCCTCAGAGTTGGATGCCATATTAAATTTCAGACCACAGATGATGGCTCACAGGATGTAGACTTGCTTGATACATATACCATATGTACTATGATCATATATGGATTTAGAGGTGTTTCCATATATATCTCGGTGGTGGACCACATATGTGCCCATATTTGAGTTGCAAATACATATAAGTAGGCATACATTTGATTTATATTGCATAGTGTGATTTGTATTGAATGAGCATGTATTGGGATACTTGAAATGTACACTCTTTTAGTCCCCCAAAAGTGAGTAAGCCTAGGTATACAATGGCTTTGTGATTTAAAAATCTCCATACATTGTATGATGATAATGATGTTGATTGTTACTATTCAGAGATTTTATTAGAATAAGCATGCATAATGAATAATGTTTTATAAAATTATATTTTAAAGTAGATTCCTAATGAATTAAGTGTAGTTCACCTCCACTCTTTCATCTCTACCCAGTTGCGTTGTTGGGGATAATCACGGTGAAGTAAAGGTGGTCATGAATGGAGGATTTTGATGTTTCAAAGTTTGAAATAAAATCTTATTTCTTTTATTGATTATTATGATTTGTGATTAGGGAGGTTTAGACCACTCTAATGAATTTTAATTTACTTAATAAATATATTTGATTTAAATTTATGACTTTTCATTTTTGAATAGAAATTTTCTAAAGGGTACTCGAATTGTTTATTACACTAATTTTTAAATAATTTTTTTATTTGAAATTCTTATGATTATTAAAGAAATTTTTTTTAAATATAATTTAAAATTTTAACCCATTTTCTATCTCACGTACCCATTTTTTGGGGCATGACACTTGTGATCAAATAAGGGAGGTTCCTGGGCTATCTAGTCACAAAAAGAAGGATCAAAGCTAACCTAGATCAAACTAGAGTATTAGCTAAAATTCCTTTTCCAAAAACCAAGAAAGAGGTTTAGCGACTCACAGGTAGAATATTGATTCTCAATAGATTCATCTTCAGATGCTTAGATAAATGCTAACTTGTCTTCAAAGTGTTGAAAATAGCTACAAATTTTGAATGGAATGAATCTTACGAAATGCTTTCCAAAAATTGAAAGCCTACACAACATCTCCTTCATATTTGGTCAAGCAAAATCACCTAGAAGAATTGTTCATATACTTAATAATCTCAAAATCTACGATAAGAGCACTTCTCTCCAAAGATGATAATAGAGCTTATAAGCTAGTATACTACATTAGCAAAGTTTTCATAGATTTTTAAATCTAGTAGTCTATATTGGAAAAGTTGGCCTTAGCTCCAATAACAGCAGCAAAGAGACTTTGCCTATACTTTAAGGCTCACAATATCATAGTGTTCACCTCTTACTTTATAAGGGCACTTCTTCATAAGCTAGACACCTCCAAAATGAATGATGAAGTATGCATTAAAATTAAGCAATGTACTATGATATCAAATATCAACATCGAATAGTAATCAAATCCAAATATTTTGTAGATTTCATCACCAAGATGATAGATTCTACAGCTACTACCCAAACATGATCATTGTTAGAAGTTAGAGAGCAACCTAAGTCAATTAATGAGTTATGAACTCTAACAATAGATGGTTCCTCATGTTCAAAGGGAAGGGGAGTAGGAATTTTGCTACGAAGCCCAAATAATAGCTTCATAAAGAATCTTTGATGTTTGGATTCCATGTAACAAATAATGAAGTTAAATATGAAGCTATGTTGGCTAGTCTCAAGCTAGCTATATGCTTTGGAGAGACAAAAATAACCATCAAAATTAACTCTTTCTCTTAGTGGTAAAGCAAGTTAAAAGCATCTACAATGCTAAAGAGCCTAACTAGATAAAATATCAGTAATTGATAACCAACATACTCTTCATATTGTAATATTTCCATATTGAATAGCTTCCCCGAAAAGCAATCACACATACAGATGCTTGATGAGTGCTCAAAAAGCAATAAAATTACAATGATTTTATGCACATTAATTGATTAAATATATATATATATATGTTTTATCATATATTTATATAAATTTGTCTTTTCGGAATCACGGGTATTTTTATTGTTTTTCAGGTATTTTGGCTTAAAAACGTAACTTAAAGACTCAAAGAGTAATACTGCAAACAATACATCACAAATATATTAATAAATAAATGGGGAAAGGTCAACAAATATGGAAAAATTGGACAAAATGGGTCAAAAAGGTCAAAAATATCAAAAGTGAGAAAATCGTGCCGCCGCGCCGCCCAACCGCACGCGCAGCATGCCCCACGTCCGCGCGCATCAGCGCGCGCCTTGCTCCAGATCCGCGCGCGCCCCAGCGCATTGTTACTATTCACGAGTGCGCCCCTGTGCGCAACGCCTGCCCTTCCGCGTGCGCTGACGCCTATTTTGCCCCATTTTTGCGCGCAGCCACCCCATGACGTCATCAATGACCTCAGCAAATGCACTCTACGTTTTCACATTTTTTTAACATTTTTTCACTCACTTTTTCTCTCCATTCTCACCTATAAATACCCCCTTCCCTTCACTTCTAAACACACCTCAAAACACATTCTTTTCTCTCTTTCTTTCTCTTTTTTCTTAGTTTTTAGTTTTTTTTTGTTTTTCTTAGTTTTTAGCTTTTCTTAATTAATTTCTCTTAGTTTTAGAGTTCTTCCCTTTTTGGGAAGAACTAGTTATGTTTTTGTAATTTATTAGCTTTTTGATTCAATAAATGGGAGTGTAAATTCCGCTTGGAGGTTTTCCAGCAACGGGAATAGCATCCAAGTTCTGTAAGGATTTTATTTTCTTTAGAGTTATTTTTTATGCTTTATTCTTACATGTTATATTTAATTTGTCTGTGATTAAATTTAACTTTGTTGGCTATTTATAATCATGATGTAATAATAACGTTGTTATAAAAAAAATTATTTTTTATTTTTTTATTTTTTTTATATATTTTTTTATTATTTCTTATGAAATTTGAAATTTGAAGTTAAAAAAAAATTTACTATTCATGAATAGTAAAAAAAAAATTTAAAATTTAAGATAAAAATAAATAAATAAATAATATAGTTTAGATAGTAAAATAAAATTACCATTCATGAATAGTAAAAACAAATTAGCGTGAATAGTATAATAAAATTACTGTTCATGAATAGTAAAAAAAAATAAAAAAAAAATAAAAAAAAATTAAATAAATTTTAAATTAAAAATTAAAAATAAAAATAAAACTTAAATAAATTTTAAATTAAAAATAAAAAAAATAAAACTTAATTTTTAATTTTCATTTAATTTTAATTTTTTTATTTAAAATCTTAATTTTATTTTATTTTTTTAAAATAAAAATAATAATAAAAAAATGAATAAAAAAAATTATTTTTTTATTTTATTTTCTTTTACCTTTCTCAATTTTATTTTAATTTATTTTTCCTTTTTCAATTTTAATTTATTTTATTTTTATTTTTATTTAATTTTTTTTTCTTTAACTATTTTTTTTTCTCTCTTAATTTTTATTTAACTTAATTAACTTAGATTTTTACTAACTTAATTAACTTAGATTTTTACTAACTTAATTAACTTAGCTTTTTAATTAACTTAAATTTTTACTTCACTTAACTTAACTAACTTAGCTTTTTAAATTAACTTAATTTAATTAACTTAGATTTTTCATTAACTCAATTAACTTAGATTTTTACGTCACTTAACTTAATTAACTTAGATTTTCATTAAACTGTCTAACCCCACCAAAGGTGGCATTTAAATAGTTCATTTTCAATCTCTTAGAAAACGGAATTAATTTAATTAGGCAAATTAGTTATCAACCCCACCCATAGGTGTTAATTGATTTGTTTAGTTAACAAAGAATATCTAACTCTACCAAAGGTGGTATTCATATAAAAAAGGGAGAATCAATAAATATCAATTCATATCTTTAATAACCTAAATAATATGAGCAAGCATAATTAACTTAGTTATTATATCCATAAATACTCCGTCATTATAAATGATAAAATTTGCATAAATGTTTATTGAATCTATGTTTATTTTTATGTAAGTAGTTTAAAAACACAAAAACCCCAAAATATCGTGACAGGATGTTTAGGATTTAATTTCGTTTTTAAAAGTTTGAATAATAAATTAAAAACCACATACATTCCTTCCTTAGATCGACCTTGGGAGTATACTTATCATTTTCTTCGAAATGATTCGTGCACTTGCGAGAGTTTTATAAATATTAAAACCAAAGTATTGACAAGAATCGGTGATGCCGGTTTTTGCTCATCAAGTTTTTGGCTAGATACTCTAGCTTTTGTAATAGATATTGATTAGAAGAGAAATATTATGGTAGAATATTTCCCTCAATCCATCCTATTTGAGATAGTGCCTATCAAGGAAGCTCTAGACATAGTCAATCAAGATTCTTGGATGATTCCAATTAGAAACTACATCCTCCACGTGACTCTGCCAAAAAATAAGAACAAAGCTCAAAAGCAAACACACTAATTAACCTCTTAGATAGTGGTAATAAGTAAATTATATAAGAGATCCAGTAGGCTTTTCTTAAGTGCCATATGCCCATATAGGCTAAGTTGATTCTTGATGAGATACATGAAGGATCAATGTATGCCTTCCAGTTAAGTTGGATGAACACAATCAAAATTTCCCATAAAGAGCTTCTCTTCATCTTTCACTTCTTCAAAAGTAGTGAATACTTTGAGCATACATGCCTTGTTGCACCAATGTCAATCCACCATTCCTTTGGGTTTGATCCCACCAAGTTTACCTCAGAAATGACTCCACACAAGTCAATGTTGATATCATGAGTGATGTCATCAACCATTTTTGCCTAACGATTTATGTTTCTTTTTGGAAACCTAACTGGGGCTTTATGCCCTGTCCTCTAACAGTTAAAGCAAATCCCTTTAAAGCTTGACTTCTTAAAATTTGCTTCTCTAGGTCCCAATTTAGACCATTTACCTAGCTTGCCCTTGTCCTTATTCTTATTGTATTTGGAACTTTAACCATGTTCCATCACATTAGCCTTGGGTGCTGATGGGATATAACCTCTTTTAGAAGAAGCCTTGTTGTCTTCTTCCACTTTGAATCTTATTAACAAGTCTTTCAAAGACATCCCTTCGTTTATAATCAAGAAAGTGACCAACTAAAAATTTCTTAGCACTGGCATTTTTAGTTTCATACTTCCGGTTCAATGATTCCCATAAGTCTTTGGTAGTCTTTTCCTTATTGTACTTATTGTACAAGGAATCGGTTACTCTATTCAGAACATAGTTCCGACATAGATAATCAGAATGTTTCAATAGCACTAGCAGACTAAAAATCTTGTTCACCCTCAAGTTGATCGGGAGCTTCTTCAGTCAAGAATCTTGCTAAATTCAAGGTGGTGAGATAACATCATCTTACTCTTCCATCTCTTGAAGTTCAAACCATTAAACGTCTCTGGTCTCTCTGCCACAACATTATTGGAATAGAAACACGTAACATTGAGGTTATCCCATGAGCCACAAAAGCCTCATAATTTGGTTCACAGTATGGTCAGCAACATTCACAATTGGATTTTCAATTTGAGACACTAGAGTTGTCATTTCATATTGCATAATTTTTCCTTTATATTTTCTGTTCAATACACAAATATCAATTTAAGTTTTAAAAATTACCAAATAAAGTTTACAGATTAAAAACAATTATATATATATATATATATATATATAATAAATAAATGATAAAAATATGTTAATTTCCATATATATATATATATTTGTAATTTCATTAATTATAATGATTAAATAATTTTAAAATAAAACAATTTATTTATTTATAAAATTATAATATATATACATAGTGCAAGTAAATAAGTAAAAAAACATTACAATTATATAAAATAATTAATAATAACAATAATATAGAAAACGATGAAACAAGTAAATAAAGTGTAAGTAATTATAATAGAATATATATAGCATAACAGATATAGTAGAATAGATAAATATAAAATATTATAAATAATATGTTTGTCTCAAAATATTTATTAATTTTTTTTATATTTGTTTATCCAAAAAGAAAGAAAAATTATCTTAAGATTGTTACAAAAAATAATCGAACAAAATATTTAAGAATGGAATTATTTAATTAAAATAATTGGATATATATATATAAGTATATAAATACAAATTTAAATATATATATATATATATATATAAATTAAATAAATAAATAAAAATAGTAATCAAGACCTGTGTACATAGTATCCTTAAGATATTTTTTTCATTCACTGTGAGAACAAAAGAAATTTATCTCTCAGGATACAACGATTAAATAATAATAAAATTATACCAAAGTTTATTATTCTACAAAATTTAAAGTCTAAAATCTATCGAAAGAACCTAACTCTAGATAAAAATTATATGACCAAAATAATAATAATAATAATAAATAATATATATATGTAACCTTCTATTTCCGTGCTTCTTCTTTTTTTCTTTTCGTCTTTTCCTTTCTTTTCTTTTTCTCTTTCTTCTTCTTCTTCTCGCCGCCTTCTTCTCTTTTCTCAATTTTTTTTCATTTTCTTTCTGAGATATTCTTCTCTTTTTTTATTTTCTATCTCAGCTTTCTTCTCTATTTATAGAAGAATCATATAGAAACAAAAAAGAGAATTGATAAAGAAACGATTGAAATTGAAGAAAAGAAACAGTTGGAATTGAAGAAAAGAAACGGTTGGAATTGAAGTAGAGAAATAGAAGAAATTAAGAGGGAGGTAACGAAAAATTTTAAAGAATTGAAACTAAAAATTAAAATTTTATTGAATTTTTCTAACATAGTACACATTATTTGAGCTTACAAACACAAAAAAAAACATATAATGATACTATCATCTCACGCTTCACTCTTTTGAAAAAGGTCAACTATTAACATGAATGCAAGGGAACAAGCATAGAAGAGTCCAATAGTTTCTATTATGCATAACTAGAAGACAATGCATTTAGCTTGTATGGTAAAAAGGGACCAGTGTAGCCAAAATAAAAGGGAATAAAAAGGAATATGAGAGAGAAACCACTGAAAATATCACACAATAATGAAATAAAAGGTATTGAAGAACAGGTGAGACTATATAATATTTCCTTCACATACAGTTGAGAGTATTCAAGTACCTTTAGCCAGCTCAGCTGCTATAGATAAAGCCAATGTGCAACCAATACCATGTGTTGCGAGTGTTTACTTGCAATGAGTAAAGCTTATAGAATTGCTGGCCTGCAATCAGTACTATCAGAACTTAATTGCCAAAAAAAATGTATTTTGTAAAGCTAAAGAACTTAAAATACAAACTTATCATCGTAAAAAACATCAATAGCATCTGAGGAATGAGTAAGGCCACAAAACACCCACAGATAATCATAGGAAACATCCTTTCCTAACAACACTTTATCTGGAACATCCATCTTGAGAGGAGTGCAGGGTGCAAGATTCAACACATGCGCAACTGTGAGTATGACTTCACCCCATAAAGTTTTAGGAAACTTTGCATGTGATAGTAGACATCTAACTCTCTCCATCAAAATTATATTCATCCTCTCAACTAAGTCATTCAACTGTGGTTTCTTTGGAGATGTCATCTGATGTCGAATACCATTTTTTTGTAGTAAATATGAAAAAGGTCCTATGTATTCTCCACCATTGTCTGTCTGAATGTACTATTTTGGGTTTATCTCAATTTTTCGTATTGTTTTTCATTTTATACCCATTAATTTTATTAGTAGAAGAAATATTTTTCAAAATTTATCCCATGGACGTAGCCCAAATTAAAAGAATAAATCACGTTAAATTTCCAATGTTATTATTTTACTCTATTAAATTTATTTTATTTTACCTACTGTGGCCGAACAAATTGCAATAACTTTGTTTAATGATGATTTAGTCTACTAACTTGAAAAAAAATAACACCAAAAGTCGAAATGACAAATTTTATGTTTTTTTCTATTTTTCAAAAAATTTATTTTAAAAAATTACTTCATCAAATATTAATATTAAAACTTTATTTAAAAAATAACTTTTTAAAAAACCTAAAATTTGACCTGGATTAAACTATAAATTTTCTAAATCTAGTGGAACACATTTGTCTCTTAAAAATAATACAATATGATCTTCAAGTGTTGTAATAATAAGACGAATGAAAATGGAAAATGCCACAAGTATAGTACAAATTTCAAACACATAAGAAACCCAAAAAAAATTGCCGAACTTCATAAAGAATGAGGAGATGGCTTAGGTAATAAATTGCGAAAGACGTTTGGTTGCATAAAAATTTCATACTTTTTACTCTTAAGTTCTCTTCTACACTAACACTATCCTAATTATAATTTCATGAATAACCAAAGCCAAAAAAAATTAGAAAATATATCACTAATGATGAATGGAATCGAACAACACTTGCCCCATGTTTGGTTGGATGAAATGGAGGACGGAATGGAATCAGATTACTAAAAGAGAAGGAATCACAATTCCTTCTCCCCTCCTTGATAATCATAATTTCATTCTCATCTAAACTTTTTTTTCCAATTTTACCCTCACTTAAAATATAACCTTAAACTCAAATCCCAAATTCTCAAACCCAAAATTCCAAAACCCTAAACCCTAAACCCAAAATTTCAAAACCCTAAACCCTAAATCCAAATCCTAAAACCCTAAATCTCTAAACCCCAAATCCCTAAACCCTAAACCCTAAACTCAAATTCCAAATCCTAAAACCCTAAACCCTAAACCCCAAATCCCTAAACCCTAAACCCAAATTCCAAATCCTAAAACCCTAAACCCCAAATCCCTAAACCCTAAACCTAAAACCCTAAACCCTAAATCCCTAAACCCAAAATTCCTAAACCCTAAACCTTAAAACATAAATCCCAAAACCCAAAATCCTAAAACATAAATCCCAAAACCCTAAACCTTAAACCCTAAAACCCTAAACCCCAAATCCCTAAACCCTAAACCTTAAAACATAAATCCCAAAACCCAAAACCCTAAACCCCAAATTCCAAATCCTAAAACCCTAAACCCCAAATTCAAAATTTTAAAACCCTAAACCATTTTTAGAAAAAATAATAATTTTAACCATAAACCTTAACCTACAAATATAACCCCAAATCCTAAATCCCTAAACCCTAAATCCCACATCCCAAACCTCAAAACCCTAAACCCTATTTAGAAAAATAATAATTTTAATAATATATTTCTTTTTAATTAAGTAATAATTATTTAAAAAAATAATGTATTTTAATAATTATTTGAACTTTACATTATGTAGGGGTATTAAGGTTATTTATATCTTTTTTCATTCTATTACTGTGGTAAACCAAACATTGTAATCTTGATTCTGAGCTTAATTCTAATGATCAAACCAAACAAAATTGTTTCCTTTTTATTTCATTTTATTCCGATTTCGATTCCGATTTCATTACACGAAACAAACGCCACCTTGATGTAGCGGTGAAAATAGTATTGAGAATAAATTTAGTTATTCAAAAGATCAACACAACAAAACCAAAAAAGTAAAAATAAACAAATAAACGAATATAATACAATTTTCCCGTTAAACAAACAGAGAGAGAAAGAAAAATGAGTAAGACCTTACAACGAAGATCGGCGAGATTAAGCTTGGCCTCGATTTCTTCAACAAAACTAGGAGTCTTATTATTCTGAACACGAAGCCTCCTTCAAAGCCTTCCGGGTATTCTCGACGGCCAATTGTACGACGCCATTGTCTTTGTTCCTCCCATGCCACCACCACAACCACCCATATTCTTCCAGGACTCGTTTATCTATAAATAAAACTCAACGATACAATTGAAAAGATGACCAAGTTTAACAATTGACTGAGACAATTATATACCAAGAATAAGAAATTGAAGAAAAAGTTGAGACGATTCTTGAATTTTTTTCTATTCTTTCTTTGGGTTCTTCTTCTTCTTATATTCTTCAAGCTGTTATTGACCAGAGTTTCTCAGATTAGAAAAGAAAGAAGAAGAAGAAAAATGGAGTTTTGTTTTAGGGGGTTTGGTTTTGGTTTTGGTGTGGAAAGCAAGTCCAATTCTTCTACTACTTCTCTATTTATCTCAAAAATCCAAATTCTTGCCATTGAACTCTACTTTTTTATTTTTATACTTATATTTTTTATATTCTTTATGTTATAACCTTTTATAAATTAACTAACAAGTAAAATAATATAAATAAAAAATATTTATAAATTTATAAATTTTATTTTATAAGTTAACTAACACTTAAAATAATATAAATAAAAATTATTTATAAATTTATATTTTTAATATTATTAAATATAATTTTTAAATGATAGTTTAATTATTAGAATAGATTTTATTGCCCTTCTATTGCCTATAATGACTTTCAAACTGTTTTTTTTTAAATGTTCCATATTTCGTATTATATTTATTAAAATTTTATGGATATTTATTTTTTTTATCTAATAAATTATTAAGTAGGTGTTTATGTCAAGAATTTTGGTTAAATCTTTTCAAGCATAAAATGATAAAACAATTACATTTCTTGTTGAATAATATAATAATTTTTTAATAAACAGTTATCAATTGTTAATTTTTAATAAACAATTATTATGTGATAGGATTTGTTTTATCTAAATTAAACCACGTGATATTGTTTTCTAAAAGCAAAACAAGGGACAGTTTGGTGGGAAATGTTACGTGAAATATATGAAATTATAAATATAATGGAACTGTAAAAATTATAGTTTAATTTTGTTCATAAAAACATTACAAGACTTTATAATTGTCTATATTAATAATTTATAATAAATATACATTACATTTATAATTTCATATATTCCACAGGTCAATTTAAATAATTTTCCCAGTTTGCTTGGTAAGCATGTTCTTATTTGATTTTTATAGTGCGTTCGGTTTTACTACAAAAAAGCACTTCTAAAGACACATGTGACGTTTTATAAGTTTGGTAATAAAATAATGAGAAAAAAACTCATTTAGGTTAAGTTTAATATATTACAAAGGGTAGACGGTAAATTCACCCACTTTATTCATATAAAAAATAATATTTAATCTCATAAATTAAAAAATATATTATTTAATTTTTTTATTATAAAATATGTATTTAAAAAAAATATTTAATAATTTTAAAATTATTTTATATAAAAAAAATTATTAAAAATATCTACGTTAATTTACTGATTAATAATGCTATGTGTTATTTTTTTTAAAAAATTATCTATAGAAAATTTATTAATATTATTAAAAATCCTTACGTGGTTTATTTTTCATAAGTAAAAAATAAATAAACATATTTTTATTAATAAAACAACTAATAAAATATTCTTTAATTTAGATAATTAAATAATATTTTTATTCAAAAAAAAAATAAAGACAAATATCCCTATTTTAAAAAAGATGGTAAATTAAATGAATTTTTTAATCTAGAGTTTTAGTAAGTGAAAAGTGAAGTTAAATAGATATGGAAAATTTCATATGCATGTGTGGAATTACACGTGAATTTGTACCATGTTTATAATTTTTACACAAATATATACTATTTATTTGGAAATAAAAAATGAATAGTAACCAAAAATATAATAGGAAATAAAACTAACTTGGTACATATTTCTCTAAATCATATTTAGTAAATTATTTCAAAATTAAATGTGTTTATAGTATTAATAGGACTGACATCTCCCTCGATAAGTGTTGTAAATGATGAAATTTGGGGTTGACAAAGCAGGGAAACACATGCGAAACTTTACATTACTTAGAGAAATCAAGTTGAGCTTCGATTTGGTATGCTATAATATTTGTTTCATTACTCGAGTCAAAAATTATAGCTGTTTAAAGTTATAACTCCAATCTTTTTAAAAAAACAAAGATGAATGGAACACAAAAAATAAAACACAATAAAAGAATTTAAAGAGAACTACTAAACAAAATCTAAAGACAAAAACAATGAAAATGAAATTGAAAGAAAATACAAAAATATGAAAGATTTATTTTTGTTTTGAATCAAGAACTCAAACGAAGATAGATGTAAATAGATAACTTGTTTCTAGCAACTAAAGCTCTAATATTAAATGATGTGGATCCTCTTGGCGAACAACCCTAGGAACCCACAAACTCAAAAAAATAGGAACAATCAATTTGCTAGGAACATGTAAAAGATGATTGGATTAGAACACTAACCAAATAAAGTCCTTAAAACCCTAACCTTGATATACAAATGATAATCACTCCCTTTAATAAATTGAATTCAAGCATTCAATCAAAAACATAAGAAGACAAAACAAAAATCTTTTTTGAAAAATCAATTTGATAAATGATATAATGTTTGCCAAAATTACATAGCTGCTGTCTTTTTATAAGCAACAAACCTTAAAGGAAACCCATAATCAAAATAGGCATATTTGTTGTGGATTATCCTTAAAAAAAAAATAAAAGACTAGAAAGACTCAAGATAAATAAGACTAATAAGGCCCCACAAATAACTAAAATGAAAATTACCTTATAAAGTAATCATTGCATCCAAATTGATCTTCCAAATCTATACCTTGCATAAAAAGATAATAGATCATCTTTGATGAAACTTTGGAATCTTCTAACACAACTTCTTTGTATTCCACTTCCATGATCAAGCCTTACAAAGCTTTTTTCATCCTCTTTTTCTTTGCCCTAGTCATTGGACCACCAATTTCTTGCAAAGGATCTTGGATCTTGAGATTATATGGGAACATCAACGACATGATCAATACCTCAATCTCCATTAGATAGGTTTAGGTTATCAAGTAATGAAGTTATAGTCTAATAATGATAACAAACTTCATGAGTCTACTTTTCACACCATTATCTACTAATGCATAAAATTAATATGCTTGAGATCAATAGGTCTTAACTAGGCTTATAATTTAAGGCTAGGGTACCCTAATGTCACGTCCCGCTCAAATTGTCCCTAAAAATCCAAACAAATGATGGTTGCCTAAAGGATCTAGACTATTCTACATGGAAAGTTCTAGAGTTTCCTAGAGATGTCTAGAAAGAGCTAGAGTTGGATGGACTCAACTCAAGCTAGAAGACCCTAGAATGTTCTAAAGCACGCTGGAGAGTGCTAGAATGGGCTGGAATGTTCTAGAACGTGCCGGATGGTTCGGGAAGGATGTAGAAGCTGCTGGAAGCTTATGGAACATCCCGGAAGGTGCATGAAGGAACTAGACAAACCTAGAAGACTCTAGAGTTGGCTAGAAGGTCCTAGACCCTTGTGGCATATTGTACATAATTCTAGAATTCTCTTGTACATTCTAGACTAGGAAGAATCTAGAAAGTGGTGGATAGCCTTAAGCTTAGAGCCACACCATAAATAGACCCATTGGTCTTCATTTGTATTCATCCTTAGGAAATTGTAAGATAAACTCTCTCTAGAGCAATACAAAGCATTCTTTGCAAACTCTTTCTATTCTCTTTGGAGTTTCATTCAGTTTCAAAGGCAGGCTTAGTGCAACGGACGGTGCTAAGTGCCGCACGATCGCTACTTGAAAAATAAGGTCGTGACAGTTGGTATCAGAGCGGGTTAAAGTATCTCTATCTTTGGCAAAAATGAAGAACACCGCCCCAGCTACACCAAACATGGACGTTCCACCAATGGAACGTGGCCGTGAGGAAGCTCGGAAAGTCCCAAAGGAATCTCGAGCCAAGTCGAAAGACATGCTTTCTAGCTTGGAAGCACGAGTTGGGAGTGCACAGGACAGCTTAGGGGAGCTGTTCGATCGGGTGGACAACTTGGAGGAACGTTGCAATGGGTTGGAGGCCGAGGATGTGGAAATCCATGCAGCGGTCAAGATGTCCCTTAACGAGCTAGATGGTGGATTAAGGCAAGAGATTGATGGGTTAAAGGCGGAACTTGCCAAGGTAAGGGATCTTGTCCAAAGAGAACTTGCTAATGTGTTGCTTAGAATGGAGGATATGGGTGGTGATCTAGCTCTATGTAAGCGGGCTATGGCCGCAGGGACTAGCGCAACCACCGTCATTGAAGCTAAGAGGGTGGATGTTCCCAAGCCTAAGACCTTCAATGGTATTAGGAATGCTAGGGAAGTTGAGAACTTCCTATAGGGGCTAGAACAATACTTTGAGACTACTGGCATAACGGACCATGCCAGCAAGATCCGAACTGCAGCCATGTATTTATCCGACACTGCGATGTTGTGGTGGAGACGGAGGCATGGAGATGTGCAACGAGGAGTTTGCACAATTGATACCTTTGATGACTTCAAAAGGGAGTTCAAAATGCAGTTCTTCCCCGTTAATGTTGAAGAGGAGGCAAGAGGTCATTTGCGACGATTGAAGCAAACGGGTAGCATAAGGGATTATGTGAAGGAGTTCACAACCTTGCTGCTAGAAGTCCCCGACACATCGGACAAGGATGCCCTATTCTTGTTCATGGACGGTCTCCAATCATGGGCTAACCTTGAGCTTAAGCGACGTGGTGTCCAAGACTTGTCTTCGGCCATTGCGACTGCGGAAAGCTTTATTGATTACTCTACAAACAAAGATAGCTCCAAAGCTACAGATAAAAAGTTTGTTGGAGGAAAGAGTGGGGGAGGCCACAACAAAAGTCAGGGTTCTAAAAACCATAAAGACAACTCCTCATTCAAGCCACGAGATAAGGGGAAGGAGAAGGAGGATCGGAATGCCTCGAAGCCCCGGGTAACGTGCTTCATATGCGACGGACCGCATTGGGCACGTGAATGTCCGAAAATAAAGGCATTGAGTGCCTTGGTTGCCTCCACACATGATCAAGATGGAGGTGAGTCGGACGAAGGTGCAAAGATGGGTTCTTTGCGCCTACTTGGTGCATTGCAGAGCGCCCCAAAGACCCCTAAGGGCTTGATGTATGTAGATGCAACCATCAATGGGAAGGTCGCCAAGGCTTTGGTCGACACAGGTGCATCTCACAATTTTGTTTCAGTGGAGGAAGCAAAGAGACTCGGCCTGAAGGTTGTCAATGGAGGGGGATCTCTCAAAGCGGTTAACTCAGCGGCGCTACCATTGCATGGAGTTGCTCATGGAGTTAAGGTCAGTCTTGGTGCTTGGACTGGCCAGGTGGACTTATCAGTTGCGCCGATGGATGACTTCTCTATTGTATTCGGCATGGAGTTCTTGGACCAGGTAAGAGCTTTCTTGGTGCCATGTTCAAACTCTATGTGCATCATGGATGGTGTGAAGGCGTATGTGGTACTGACGGAGAGGACCACTAGACCTACTACCCAAGCTCTCTCGGCACTTCAATTCAAGAAGGGGTTGAAGAGGTATGAAGATAGTTACTTGGCCATCCTAAAGGAATACGATGATGAAGAGGCGTCGCCAAAGCCAAACTTGCCGACGGAAGTGCAAGTTGTCCTAGATAAGTTCCAAGATGTGATGCCGGAGGCATTACCCAAACGGTTACCTCCAAGGAGGGAGGTAGACCATGAAATAGAGTTGGAACCTGGCACTAGGCCACCAGCAATGAGCCCTTATCGAATGGCGAACTCAGAGTTGGCAGAACTGCGGAAGCAACTCGATGAATTGCTGGATGCTGGCTTCATAAGGCCCTCAAAAGCCCCATTTGGTGCCCCAGTTCTCTTTCAAAAGAAGAAGGATGGCTCGCTGCGAATGTGCATTGACTATAGGGCTCTAAATAAGATCACAGTCAAGAACAAGTATCCTATCCCACTTATTGCTGATTTGTTCGATCAATTGGGGAATGCTAGATACTTCACAAAACTGGACTTACGATCGGGATACTACCAGGTACGCATAGCCAAGGGAGATGAGCCCAAGACCACATGTGTAACCAGGTATGGTGCCTATGAGTTCCTTGTCATGCCATTTGGTCTCACAAATGCACCAGCCACCTTCTGCACTTTGATGAACAAGATTTTCCATCCCTACCTCGATCGGTTCGTGGTAGTATATCTTGATGATATCGTGATATATAGCCGGACTTTGGAAGAACATCTAGAGCATTTGAAGAAGGTGTTCGAGGTCCTGAGGGAAAATGAGCTATATGTCAAGAAGGAGAAATGTTCCTTTGCCCAAGATGAGGTGATGTTCTTAGGGCACAAGATAAAGGATGGGAAACTGATGATGGATGGAGCTAAGGTGAAAGCCATCCAAGAATGGGAACCTCCTGCCAAGGTTCCCGAGTTAAGATCTTTCCTCGGACTGGTGAACTATTATAGAAGGTTCATCAAGTCCTACTCAGCGAGAGCAGCCCCATTAACCGATCTGCTTAAGAAAAACAAGTCTTGGGAATGGACAAGCGAATGCCAAACCTCATTTGAAGACTTGAAGAAGGTCATTAGTGAAGAACCGGTACTTTGTCTTCCAGACCCCTCCAAGACATACGAGTTGCACACAGATGCCTCAGACTTTGCCATTGGTGGAGTTTTGATGCAAGAAGGGCGTCCGATAGCCTATGAGAGCCGAAAACTCAATGACACTGAACGCCGCTACACTGTGCAAGAAAAGGAAATGACAGCTATTATTCATTGCCTAAGGGTGTGGCGACACTACTTGTTGGGTTCTCATTTTGTTATCATGACGGACAATGTAGCCACAAGCTACTTCCAGACTCAAAAGAAGTTGAGTCCCAAGCAAGCTCGATGGCAAGACTTCTTGGCAGAATTTGATTATAGGTGATGAGTGCTCAAAAAGCACTAAAATAACCATGATTTTATGCACATTAATTGATTAAAAATATATATATTTATATGTTTTATCATATATTTATATAAATTTGTCTTTTTCGGAATCACGGGTATTTTTATTGTTTTTCAGGTATTTTGGCTTAAAAACGCAACTTAAAAACTCAAAGAGGAATACTGGAAGCAATACATCACAAATATATTAATAAATAAATGGGAAAAGGTCAACAAATATGGAAAAATTGGACAAAATGGGTCAAAAAGGACAAAAATGTCATAAAGGAAAAAATCGCGCCGCCGTGCCGCCCAGCCGCCGCGCCCCAGCGCCCAGCTCCGCCCCAAGCTGCGCGCGGAACTGTTCATCCGCGCTGCACTGTTCATCCGCGCGCACTATTCATCCGCGCTGCACTGTTCATCCGCGCTGCACTGTGCAGCCTCGGCACTGTTCATCCCCGGTACTGTGCAGCCGCGGTACTGTTCATACCCGGTACTGTGCAGCCGCCCCCCGTCATGCTGACGTCATCAAATTACGTCAGCAATCACTAATCCGCGTTTTTACATTTTTTTAACATTTTTTTCTCTACTTTTTCTCTCCATCCTCACCTATAAATACCCCCCTTCCCTTCACTTCAAATCACACCTAAAAACACCTCCAAATACATTCTTTTCTCTCTTTTCTTAGATTTTTAGGATTCTTTAGTTTTAGTTTTTCTTATGTTTTCTTAGTTTTTAGCTTTTCTTAGTTAATTTCTCTTAGATTTAGAGTTCTTCCCTTTTTGGGAAGAACTAGTTATGTTTTTGTAATATTTTAGCTCTTTGATTCAATAAATGGGAGTGCAAATTTCGCTTGGAGTTTTTCCAGCAACGGGAATAGCGTCGAAGTTCTGTAAGGATTTTATTTTCTTTACAGTTATTTTTATGCTTTATTCTTACATGTTATATTTAATTTGTCTGTGGTTAAATTTAACTGTGCTGGCTATTTAGTAAACATGATGTAATAATAACGTTGTTATGCTTGCGAAATATTAAAAAGGTAAAAATCTCTAAAATGAATTGATTTTATTTTTATTCATGATTTTATATTAAGAATGTTAGAGAGAAATATATTATTTTTCATTACAAACTTAAACCTGAAAATTAGATTTTAAGGTTTAGTTATCCGGTCTGATTTAGAGTAGTGCTCTTTTATTTGATGGTACAATCGCCCGGTAGTTAGAGTGAAGCTCTATTTCAAAAGTTTTTATAAGAATTATTATCTAAAAATGTATTGACGACATGTTTTCGGTAGTGGTTTTAAAACTTGAAAGTTAGTACTCGGATAACTAAATTCTTGGGTTTAATTTGGACACCTTGAATTAAGTTTAAACTGTCTAACCCCACCAAAGGTGGCATTTAAATGGTTCATTTTCAATCTATTAGAAAAAGAAATTAATTTAATTAAGCATATTAGTTATCAACCCCACCCATAGGTGTTAATTGATTTGTTTAGTTAACCAAGAATATCTAACCCCACCAAAGGTGGTATTCATACAAAAAAGGGAGAATCAATAAATATCAATTCATATCTTTAATAACCTAGATAATATGAGCAAGCATAATTAACTTAGTTATTATATCCATAAATACTCCGCCATTATAAATGATAACATTTGGATGAATGTTTATTGAATCTATGTTTAATTTTATGTAATTAGATTAAAAACACAAAACCCCAAAATATCGTGACAGGATGTTTAGGATTTAATTTCGTTTTTAGAAGTTTGAATAATAAATTAAAAACCATACACATTCCTTCCTTAGATCGACCTTGGGAGTATACTTATCATTTTCTACGAAATGATTCGTGCACTTGCGAGAGTTTTATAAATATTAAAACCAAAGTATTGGCAAGAATCGGCGATGCCGGTTTTCGCTCATCAATAGGCTGGAGTAAAAACCCGGTAAGGCTAATGTGGTGGCTGATGCGCTGAGCCGGAAGGCGGAATTAGCAGCCTTGAGTAGGCCAAACAGTCCTCTATTGGAAAGGATCAAAGAAGGGTTGGAGCATGATGCCCTTGCTCAAAACCTCCTTGCCCTCATCAAGGAAGGAAAGACGAGACGATTTTGGCTGAGTGACGGACTACTCTATGCCAAGCAGAATCGAATCTTTGTTCCAAAATGGGGGAGCTTAAGGAAAGAGCTTATCAAGGAGTGCCATGATTCCTTATGGGCTGGACACCCAGGAATGAGACGCACCCTTGCTTTGATCAAGTCGATCTATTATTGGCCTCAACTTCAGGATGATGTCGAAGCATATGTAAGAACTTGTCTTGTGTGCCAACAGGACAAGATAGAGCAGCATGCACCCGGAGGATTGCTAGAGCCGCTACCTATTCCAGAGAGACCATGGGTAAGTGTCTCTATGGATTTCATCACTTGTCTGCCAAAATCAGAGGGCTTTGGCAGCATTATTGTCGTCATCGACCGCTTCAGCAAATACGCAACATTCATACCTGCCTCAACGGACTGCACGGCAGATGAGACGGCATGTTTGCTCCTCAAGAATGTTATGAAGCATTGGGAAATTCCTTCCAATATCGTGAGTGACCGAGACCCACGATTCACGGGGAAATTTTGGATGGAACTATTCAAGCTGCTGGGATCAGACTTGAATTTCTCCACAAGCTTTCATCCACAAAGTGATGGACAGACAGAACGCGCCAATGCGTTGCTGGAGTTATATCTCAGGCACTTTGTGAGTGCTAATCAGCGGGATTGGGCAAAGTTGTTGGATGTAGCCCAATTCTCTTACAACTTACAACGGAGCAAGTCTACTGCTAAAAGTCCCTTCGAGATCGTCATGGGGCAGCAACCCATGACTCCCCATGCCTTGGCTACGAGTTATGAAGGGAAGAGCCCTGCTGCCTTCAAATTTGCCAAGGCCTGGCACGAACAAGCAGAGTTGGCCCGAGCCTACTTGAATAAGGCATCTAAGAAGATGAAGAAATGGGCTGACAAGAAAAGGAGGATGGTGGAATTTCATGAAGGCGATTTGGTTCTTGTAAAACTATTGCCCCAACAATTCAAATCCTTACGGAAGGTTCATAAGGGGTTGGTGCGGAAGTATGAAGGACCATTTCCAATCCTCAAGAAAGTCGGTAAGGTGTCATACAAGCTGCAACTACCTCCAAAGCTCAAAATTTATCGAGTCTTTCATGTAAGCATGCTAAAACCTTATCACGAAGACAAGGAAGACATGAGTCGAGGTGAATCCAAAAGGGCGCCTACCGCAGTGGTAACCTCCTTTGACAAGGAAGTGGACTCAATCTTGGCGGATCACGTGATCCGGCGTAGAGGTGTACCAAGTTATCGGGAATACTTGGTCAAATGGAAGAACGATCCGGATGTAGAAGCAAGCTGGGAACCTGAGGATTCTTTGTGGCAATTCAAAGATGACATAGAACGGTTCAAGCTTGAAGGCGCGACGAGGGCGTCGCGAACTTGAGTGGGGGAAGGTGTCACGTCCCGCTCAAATTGTCCCTAAAAATCCAAACAAATGATGGTTGCCTAAAGGATCTAGACTATTCTACATGGAAAGTTCTAGAGTTGCCTAGAGATGTCTAGAAAGAGCTAGAGTTGGATGGACTCAACTCAAGCTAGAAGACCCTAGAATGTTCTAGAGCACGCTGGAGAGTGCTAGAATGGGCTGGAATGTTCTAGAACGTGCCGGATGGTTCGGGAAGGATGTAGAAGCTGCTGGAAGCTTATGGAACATCCCGGAAGGTGCATGAAGGAACTAGACAAACCTAGAAGACTCTAGAGTTGGCTAGAAGGTCCTAGACCCTTGTGGCATATTGTACATAATTCTAGAATTCTCTTGTACATTCTAGACTAGGAAGAATCTAGAAAGTGGTGGATAGCCTTAAGCTTAGAGCCACACCATAAATAGACCCATTGGTCTTCATTTGTATTCATCCTTGGGAAATTGTAAGATAAACTCTCTCTAGAGAAATACAAAGCATTCTTTGCAAACTCTCTCTCTATTCTCTTTGGAGTTTCATTCGGTTTCAAAGGCAGGCTTAGTGCAACGGACGGTGCTAAGTGCCGCACGATCGCTACTTGAAAAATAAGGTCGTGACACTAAGCTTACATACTGCAACAACAAATACTTTTTGATAAGAACCAAGGGTTTAGGACCTAGCTAATTTCAGATTATATAGCAAAGGGTTTCTCCACAAATCAATGGATATTACTCACCATTTTTCTGAGGAGAAAAGACGCCACAAGGAGCTGTTAATTCCTTGATAAGTCTAGCATAAATGACACCCTAACAAGTATGAATATTACTCACCACAAATGCTTGGATGCTAAACAACGCCACAAAGGTTGCCAATCCCTTGATAAGTTGCTTGAAGAGGAACAAAGAGCTAGAATGAGCTCTCAAATGATCTGAATATTCAAACTTCATTCAAAATTATGTTTTACAGCAGCTGAGCTGCTCTTAAAAGGATTCAAACCAACCCTAAGCTATAATACATCATAGCCCTTGATCTCATCCAAGGGTTGAAAATAAACACAACCAAAAAGCAGAAAATGTAGCATAAAATATTGACCAAAATACATGGAAAAATTGGGGCAGCTGACCACAAAGCAATCCCATAAAGTATTACATCTTAACCCTTGATTTCATCCAACGGCTGAAAAGAGAGCTGCCCAAAATCAGTCCAAATGGAACTCCAAAATTGGAGCAAAACATAGGGCAGCTGAGAACAAAAGAAACCCTATAAAATATTACATTTTGACCCTTGTTTCCATCTAAGGGCTGAAATTGAAGCTGCCCAAAAAGTCCAAATGGCACAACAATGTGCCTAATTTTATTTTGCCCTAATTTCCATCCTAGGATTGTCCCAATCCTTGCACTCCCAATTTAGGTCCCCTTGATTATGAATGACCTCTTGAATGATCCCGTTTAAAGCCTTTTCGAGTTGTGCCTTCCTAGACCTTGTGATTGGTCCACTTGGAATTTGTAGAGCTCTATGATTCTCATCATTCCCCCTCTCTTCAAGAGGATTCATCCTCGAATCATCACCTGCATAATCAAAAGGAGATAGATCAGAAACATTAAAAGAGGTACTAACATTATACTCACCAGGAAGATCAATTTTGTAGGCATTGTCATTGATTCGCTCAATCACTTGAAAGGGTCCATCTCCCCGAGGTTGCAACTTGGACCGTCTTTTTTTAGGAAACCGTTCCTTTCTCATATGCACCCAAACCCAATCACCAGGCTCAAAAATGACTCTTCGCCTCCCTTTGTTGGCTCTGTAAGCATAATCCTTATTTCTCTTCTCAATTTGCTCATGAATGCGTTCATGGAGCTTCTTCACCGTTTCAGCCTTCCTTGCACCATCTAAGTTAGTTTTCTCTGAAATAGGAATAGGTAATAAGTCCAAAGGAGTTAGTGGATTGAAACCATAAACAATTTCAAATGTAGAATGATCAGTAGTTGAATGCACACTCCGGTTATAAGCAAATTCAACAAAAGGTAAACAATCCTCCCAATTTTTCAAATTCCTTTTTATTACCTCCCTAAGCAACGTGGACAGAGTCCTATTGACTACCTCAGTTTGGCCATCTGTTTGAGGGTGACAAGTAGTCAAAAACAAGAGTTTAGTACCCATTTTAGCCCAAAGAGTTTTCCAAAAATAACTAAGGAATTTAACATCCTTATCAGACACAATGCTCCTAGGAACTCCATGAAGCCTAACAACATCCCTAAAGAACAACTCTGCTACATTAGTGGCATCATCAGTTTTATGACATGCTATAAAGTGTGCCATTTTAGAAAACCTATTTACAACCACAAAAATGGAGTCTCTACCCTTCTTAGACCTAGGTAACCCTAAAACAAAATCCATGGAAATATCTACCCAAGGTGTGCATGGTACGGGTAAGGGAGTATATAGTCCTTGTGGTAGGACTTTGGATTTGGCTTGCTTACAAGTGATGCATCTAGAACATATTCTCCCTACATCCTTCCTTATTGTTGGCCAATAAAAATGCTCACGCAAAACATCTAAAGTCTTCTTAATTCCAAAATGCCCCATTAATCCCCCCCATGGGCCTCCTTAATTAACAACTCACGCATGGAACATTTGGGTATACACAGTTGATTTTCTTTAAATAAATACCCATCTAATTTATAAAACTTTTCAAAGGAAGTTTTTTCACATGCATGGTAAATAGCAGAGAAGTCATCATCATTAGCATACATTTCCTTAACATATTCAAATCCTAGAAATCTAGCATTTAAAGTTGAGAGTAAGGCATACCTCCGTGATAAAGCATCGGCTACAACATTCTCCTTACCTCTCTTATATTGAACAATATAAGGAAAAGTCTCAATGAATTCCATCCATCTAGCATGCCTCCTATTCAATTTACCTTGGCGCTTCAGATGTTTTAGAGATTCATGATCGGTATGGATGACAAATTCTCTTGGCCAAAGGTAATGTTGCCATGTCTCTAGGGTCCTAACCAAGGCATATAGCTCCTTGTCATACGTTGGATAATTAAGGGCTGCTCCATGAAGTTTCTCGCTGAAATAAGCGATAGGTCGCTGTTCCTGCATCAAAACAGCTCCTATACCTATTCCTGATGCATCACACTCAACTTCAAAGGTTTTAGTAAAATCAGGTAAAGATAAAACAGGTGCAGAACATAAACTATCCTTCAATGCTTTAAAAGCTCTCTCCTGATTCTCACCCCATTTGAAACCAACAGACTTTTTAATGACCTCGGTTAGAGGTGCAGCTAGTGTACTAAAATCTTTGACAAACCTTCGATAAAAACTAGCTAAGCCATGAAAACTTCTAACCTCGGTTACAGATTTAGGTGTGGGCCATTCTCGAATAGCCTTAACCTTTTCCTCATCTACTTCTACCCCCTTAGAACTAACAACAAAACCAAGAAAAACTAACTTATCCATGCAAAAAACACACTTTTTTAGGTTCGCATACAATTGTTCTTTTCTCAAAATTTCAAGCACATACCTAAGATGTAAGACATGCTCTTCAAGATTTTTACTGTAAATGAGAATATCATCAAAATAGACAACAACAAATTTTCCAATAAATGCACGCAGAATATGATTCATAAGCCTCATAAAAGTGCTAGGTGCATTTGTTAGACCAAAGGACATGACTAACCACTCATACAATCCATGTTTAGTTTTAAAAGCGGTTTTCCATTCATCACCCTCTCTCATCCTAATTTGATGGTATCCACTTCTCAAATCAATTTTTGAAAAAATGCAAGAATCATGCAACTCATCTAACATGTCACTAGTCTAGGAATAGGATGTCGATATTTTACCGTAATGTTGTTGATGGCTCGGCAATCAACACACATCCTGCTTGATCCATCCTTCTTGGGAACGAGTAGCACGGGAACAGCACATGGACTCAGGCTCTCTCTAACTTGACCTTTGATCAAGTACTCTTCAACCTGTCTTTGAATCTCCTTAGTTTCTTCAGGGTTGGTCCTATAGGTAGGTCGGTTTGGAAGATAAGCCCCCGGTATAAAGTCAATTTGATGCTTAATCCCCCTGATTGGTGGCACCCCATCTGGAATCTCTTCAGGGAACACGTCTTCAAATTCCTGCAAAAGAGAAATAGTGGTAATAGGCAAAGACTGGTTAAGATCATTAATAGAAAAATTTGCCTCCTTGTACAAAAGTACAAGTATGGGCTGTTTTGAATAAAAAGCCCTCTTGACCTCACTTGCCTTAGCATAAAAATTCACATTTTTTTTCTCTAGTATTTTTCCACTCTTCTCTCCTTTTTCTTCACTCTTTTTTTTTCTTTCACTCTTTTTTTCTTTTTCATTCTTCTTTTTTTTCCTTTTCCCTAACCATCCTCAATTGATCTTCAAAGACTTGCTTTGGTGAAAGGGGTACAAGTGTGATGTTTCTACCATTCTTCACAAACGAATACTTGTTTCTATATCCGTCACGTGTAACCCTTCTATCATATTGCCAAGGCCTACCTAGCAAGATGTGTCCAGCTTGCATGGGTACCACATCACACATCACCTCATCCTTGTACTTTCCAATGGAGAAGCTCACTAATACTTGCTTATTAACCTTCACTTCCCCACTATCATTTAACCATTGCAACTTGTAAGGCTTAGGGTGTTCAAATGTGGGCAACCCTAATTTCTCAACTAAGGTAGTACTAGCCACATTGGTGCAACTTCCCCCATCTATGATAACACTACACACTTTGTTACTCACATGACATCTTGTGTGGAAGATGTTATCTCTTTGTTGTTCAAGGTCATCCTCCTTGACTTGAGTGCTCAAAGATCGCCTTATTACAAGTGCTTCCCCATCCACGGGTCCTATCTACTCTTCACTAACTTCCCCTACAGATGGCATCTCATCTTCTTCACTTTCATTATCGGTTCCAACCTCACCACTTGCTAAGGTGATCATTACCTTCTTATTGGGACATTGAGAGGCTATATGACCATTACCAAGACACCGAAAACACCTTAAGTCACGATTACGAATTGGAGTGTCGATTTTACCTTTGTCCTTGCTAGCCCCCATCTCTTTGGCTTTGTAAGGCTCAAATCTTGGTTTGGATGTAGCTATTTCATCTTTTTTCTCATTGGACTTCCAAGGACTAGTAAGGTTTGGTTTTTGAGTAATGGGACTAGACCTTAATGGTTGGGATCGAAAACTCCGTTTCTTTAATTTCCTTTCCACCTTGATTGCCATATGGACCATGTCCTCCATCTCCACATAATGATGAAGTTCCACAATGTTGGCAATGTCCGGATTCAACCCACTAAGAAACCTAGCCATGGTTGCCTCTCTATCTTCCTCAACATTAGCTCTTGCCATAGCCACTTCCATTTCCTTGTAGTACTCATCAACACATTTATATCCTTGAGTCAATCTTTGTAAGTGTTGGTGTAACTCTCTATAGTAGTAGCTAGGCACAAACCTCTTTCTCATGATAGCCTTCATGTCCTCCCAATTATCTATGGGCCTTTCACAGTTTCTTCTCCTACTAATGACCAATTGATCCCACCAATTCAATGCATAGTCATAAAACTTAATTACAGCAAGTTTTACTTTTTTCTCCGTGGAGTAGTTGTGACATTCAAAAATATGCTCCACTTTCTTCTCCCACTCCAAATACAACTCCGGGTCATTCTTTCCTTGGAATTGTGGTATCTTCATTTTTATACTACTTAGATCTCTGTCAACTCCATCTTGAGCTCTAGGTGGGGGTCTCCACATACCTCCTCTACCATTTCTTCCACCTCTATTCCCATTTCTTCCACCTCCAGGCATTCTTTCCCCCTCTTTCTCCAATTCTTCTTCCCAATCTTCTTCCTCTATATCATCCCCAACATGAGCTTGCCTATTAACCCTCCTAACATTGGGTGGAGGTGTCCCTCGTTGTAAAGCTGCTATGGAATTTTCTTGCCTTTCCAATCTTTCATTCATATCAACTACCAAGTTGTTCATCCCTTCAAATGATTGTTGCAGCGCCCTCATCATGAACATCATATCCGGTCTTCCTTCGGGACTACTGTTTGACATTTTTTTTTCAATTCTACACAACAATAGGTTAGTGTAATAAAATAGAACTAATGTAAATTCACAAAATACCTCAGTGTTTAGCGCTCGGATTGATCGCTCAAACCCTCTTAGTTCCTAATCAAAGCAACCAAATCCAGGAATTCCAACCAATTTGTAGAATTATCAAACACCCAAAAAAACAAATAGTTCACAATATCCCATTTGTTAAAGCACAAAGGAAACTAACTCAAAGTGTTTAGAGGAGTAAGCACAAGAAAAAGCAATAGAACAACACGATTGGAAAAACAACAATTTACCCAAAGGAACTAAGCACACAATGGAATATTTATAATCAAAGTGTAAAATCCTTGAAACTATGAGTTCTAATACTCACTAGAAATTAGCAATTGCAATTTGGCCAATCTGTTTTTTTTCTGTTTTTTTTTCGAATTACTTCTGGCCACTCTTTTTTTTCTGTTTTTTTTTCTTTTCTTTTTGGGACAATTATGCTAATAACTCTAGAGTAAATCAATACAATACTTTCAATATGAGTTTAAGTAATGTTTAAGATTGGTAAAATAGCACATAAATTATGACACAAAGGGAAAATGAAATTTTTGCAGGAACTACCACAGAAATACTAGAAAACAACCAAAAACTGCAGAATATTTCAGATTTTGTAGAATAAGCAAGGAAAAGTACATAATAGATTCAGTAATAGCAGAATTTGCAAGGAAAATGCAGAAAAACGTGGAAACAAAGAAGAGCAATATTTTTAGGGTATGGAGAATAAATTTCAGCAAGAACACAGCAGAATGATATTTATTTTTTCGTTTTTTTTTGTGTCAGAAATACAACAAGAACACAAGAACAAGAACACAAGAACAAGATCAAATATAAAAGATAGGAATCTGAAAATTAGCACCAAAAGCTCTGATACCAAATGATAAGAACCAAGGGTTTAGGACCTAGCTAATTTCAGATTATATAGCAAAGGGTTTCTCCACAAATCAATAGATATTACTCACCATTTTTCTGAGGAGAAAAGACGCCACAAGGAGCTGCTAATTCCTTGATAAGTCTAGCATAAATGACACCCTAACAAGTATGGATATTACTCACCACAAATGCTTGGATGCTAAACAACGCCACAAAGATTGCCAATCCCTTGATAAGTTGCTTGAAGAGGAACAAAGAGCTAGAATGAGCTCTCAAATGATCTGAATATTCAAACTTCATTCAAAATTATGTTTTACAGTAGCTGAGCTGCTCTTAAAAGGATTCAAACCAACCCTAAGCTATAATACATCATAGCCCTTGATCTCATCCAAGGGTTGAAAATAAACACAGCCAAAAAGCAGAAAAGGTAGCAGAAAACATTGACCAAAATACATGGAAAAATTGGGGCAGCTGACCACAAAGCAATCCCATAAAGTATTACATCTTAACCTTTGATTTCATCCAAGGGCTGAAAAGAGAGTTGCCCAAAATCAGTCCAAATGGCACTCCAAAATTGGAGCAAAACATAGGGCAGCTGAGAACAAAAGAAACCCTATAAAATATTACATCTTGACCCTTGTTTCCATCTAAGGGCTGAAATTGAAGCTGCCCAAAAAGTCCAAATGGCACAACAATGTGCCTAATTTTATTTTGCCCTAATTTCCATCCTAGGATTGTCCCAATCCTTGCACTCCCAATTTAGGTCCCCTTGATTATGAATGACCTCTTGAATGATCTCGTTTAAAGCTTTTTCGAGTTGTGCCTTCCTAGACCTTGTGATTGGTCCACTTGGAATTTGTAGAGCTCTATGATTCTCATCACTTTTAATCTTTTGAACTCATCTAGTACACCTGACACTTCTTTCTTTCTTTTTCATTTCTTATTCTTAATTATGTTGAGATGTTATACCCCCAAACTTATTTCTTTTTCATTTTTTCCTTTCTTTCTTTTTCAAACCTTTATATTTTTCTCGTTTTATTTTTCAAAGTGTTGCACCTGACTTTTCCAACACACATGAAGCACATAAAATCAATGATCATAAATAATTCAATCCAATAGTTTTAATGCAGAATTTTGTACCTACCTAGAAAATATATAATCGCAACCATAGGGTTTTAATCATATTAATAATATCAAAATACCGCTTTGAAACCAGTTGTTGATTTTGATTCAAAAGAAAACCACGATAAAGATCAAATCTTTATCAGTTTAGCAGAAGCATGATATAACAAAATTTTAAATTTTAGATCATTTTATTTTATTAATATAATTTAAATTTAGTTTTTATTTTGTCACATGAATTATATTTAGTTTTAGTTTTTACATGTTAGGATATTTATGGGTATCATCACGAGACTTTAATTCGTCCATTATGAGTATCTAAGGGTTTAAAATCTTGTTGTATATGCTAAATATAATTGTGTGAATCTACATAAATGATTTAGGTTAGTATAGTTGGTTTATTTATTTTTTGTTTTAGCATGTTGATACACTTGAAATATTGTCAAACCCACGAGGATTGCTACAATAAATATCATTACTTATTAACTTATTGAAAAATTAATGAAAGGGATTTTGAAAATAGTTTTTAAAATAAAAATAAAATATAAAATAATAAATAAGATACATGAATAACACAGATAAAGAGAAATATGTGATTATGGAGCAATCCTCCCCACTAGCCTATTATTTAATCAATTATATCATAAATCAATATTAGAATTATCTTTGAATTAAAAGCAATAGCAGAGAAACCTATGTACTAGAATATCTCCGTAAATCAATCCTAAATGAGAATATAAACCTGGTTATATTTGCTAGATAAAATTCATTTATCGTATTATGTACAAAAAGGAGATAACTAAACTTTACAATATCATGATCATTAATAATTAAGGTATCAACTATACTTATCATACTGTCACAAAGCAACATGTTACTACTTTGAATAAGAATATTAGGAAATACCATAACTGATGAAATAAATGAAATTCTATATATTCTTAGGATAGTCTAGTTATATCTTAAACTACTATTAAACATATAAATATAATAAATTAGTTAATTATTTTAATTCATACACGTATAATTATGAAATTTAATCATAGAGTCAAAAACATCAAATCTCAAGAATGTTTTCTAAAAATCATTGTAACAGTTTATTAATTAAAATCATAGTTTAGAACTTGAAAATTACCCATAATCACATAAATAAATTAGCTAGGTAGAATCATAATTAAAATAAATAAAAAATAACAAAGAAGAAGAAGAAGGTGATTGATTAATATCAATGACTAATTTACAAATCCTTAATTGCATTTTTAAATTCCTAATATAGAGATATAAAACATTTAAAATACTAATATACAAATATAGAATAGTTTGGATAAATATGTACTAAAAATATGGAGATTATTGTGAATATCCGTGTGCAAGGGTCGTGGTATGCGTTAACTCATGTCGTGGCACAACTTTGATTCCAGTTCTGCGAGTTTTAACCAGAAGGTGTTGTTCCGTAGCACACATATAACCATGCTATGAAACAACCTTAATTTTTCCTCTTTAATGTTTTAATCCCTTCTTGATGTATCTTGTATAAATATTTACATTTAAGTCTTTTATGGTATGAAAATTATACCCCTCTTTGTGAGATTTGATTGGTCTATTGTTATTTAAATCTTTTTTCGTTTAAGTCTTCCATGGTATAACAATTATATCCCTATTTGTGAGATTTTATTGGTCTTTTGTCATTTAAATCTTTTAAGTCTAAAAATACTTTAAATACATAAAAATATATCATGTGATATCGAAAACACAATTTATAAAATACTTAGGTCAAAATATGATATTAAATCCTAAGTCACTTAATTAATTTAGATAAATCACAATATATGTGTGCCTTTTAGGCACGTATCACATGTTTATGTGATTATTTATGTAAATCTATCTATTTGGAATCACAAATATGTTTTATTGTATTTCAGGTGTTTTTAGTTTCAAAATATATAAACTTGTCAACATGCAAAAAAACAACACTTGGAGTACTTATTTTGCACCCTAAAAGTTTAAAAGAAAAAAAATATGTAAGTCTTATATTAATAACCAACCAGTTTGTAAGTGTACAAGGAAAATTTCAATACAAACAAAGTGTGTTGCAGTGAATAATAAAGTGTGTTGTAGGGCACACCTCTCAAGAAGAATTATTTGGGATGTTGAACTTTGTGTGTTACGGTGTGAAATATAGTGTCACGCCCGCGCGCTCCCCAGCACGCCAGGCTTCCAATCCACGCGCGCCTCAGCACGCGGCTACTGTTCACACGCGCCGAGCTGCGCGCAGTGACAGCCCCCCGCGCACGCACTGCGTGCCCAGTAGCCCCTTCCGCGCGCGCCGATGCCTTTTCACCCCATTTTTCATGTGCAGCCGCCCCCATGACGTCATGCTGATGTCATCAATGACCTCAGCATTTCCATTACGTGTTTTTACATTTTTTTTACTCATTTTTTCTCTCCATCCTCACCTATAAATACCCCCCTTCCCTTCACTTCAAAACACACCTTCAACACCTCCAAATACATTCTTTTCTCTCTTTCTTTCTCTCTTTTCTTAGATTTTTTGGTTTCTTTAGTTTTTTTCTTAGTTTTTCTTATGTTTTCTTAGTTTTTAGCTTTTCTTAGTTAATTTCTCTTAGTTTTAGAGTTCTTCCCTTTTTGGGAAGAACTAGTTATGTTTATGTAATTTTTTTAGCTTTTTGATTCAATAAATGGGAGTGCAAATTCCGCTTGGAGGTTTTCCAACAACGGGAATAGCAACAAAGTACTGTAAGGATTTTATTTTCTTTACAGTTATTTTTTATTCTTTATTCTTACATGTTATATTTAATTTTTCTGTGATTAAATATAACTTTGATGACTTTTTGTAAACATGATATAATAATAACGTTGTTATGCTTGCGAAATATTAAATAGGTAAAAATCTCTAAAATGAATTGATTTTATTTTTATTCAAGATTTTATATTAAGAATGTTAGAGAGAAATATATTATTTTTCATTACAAACTTAAACCTGAAAATTAGATTTTAAGGTTTAGTTATCCGGTCTGATTTAGAGTAGTGCTCTTTTATTTGATGGTACAATCGCCCGGTAGTTAGAGTGAAGCTCTATTTCAAAAGTTTTTATAAGAATTATTATCTGAAAATGTATTGACGACATGTTTTCGGTAGTGGTTTTAAAACTTGAAAGTTAGTACTCGGATAACTAAATTCTTGGGTTTAATTTGGACACCTTCAATAAAGTTTAAACAGTCTAACCCCACCAAAGGTGGCATTTAAATGGTTCATTTTCAATCTCTTAGAAAAAGAATTAATTTAATTAACCAAATTAGTTATCAACCCCACCCATAGGTGTTAATTGATTTGTTTAGTTAACAAAGAATATCTAACCCCACCAAAAGTGGTATTCATACAAAAAAGGGAGAATCAATAAATATCAATTCATATCTTTAATAACCTAAATAATATGAGCAAGCATAATTAACTTAGTTATTATATCCATAAATACTCCGCCATTATAAATGATAAAATTTGCATAAATGTTTATTGAATCTATGTTTATTTTTATGTCAATAGATTAAAAACACAAAACCCCAAAATATCGTGACAGGATGTTTAGGATTTAATTTCGTTTTTAAAAGTTTGAATAATAAATTAAAAACCACATACATTTCTTCCTTAGATCGACCTTGGGAGTATACTTATCATTTTCTTCGAAATGATTCGTGCACTTGCGAGAGTTTTATAAATATTAAAACCAAAGTATTGGCAAGAATCGGTGATGCTGGTTTTCGTTCATCAGAGGTAAGGTTATCAAACTCCATGTCGTGGCAAGGAAAATGTTGTGTCGCGACATGCGTACTTAAATAAATGTTGTAGAATAAACGTATTTTCTTATAAATAAACGTTGAAGCATTATGTTTTGATATAAAGATGTATCTTTTTACATAAATAATAGTCATCAATATAATAGTTCTTGGTTGAAGTTTTTATTTTATTAAACATAATATAGATTAGTTTCATAACATATAATAGGTAATTTCTATGAGATATTTTCTAAATTAATAAAAGAAGAAAATATATATGAATATTTAAGAATGTTTTGAAGATTAAGATTACAATTTTGGAGAAGGACACATCATCCGTTCTTAATTTGGTATTTTGAAATGATTTGTAATAATTTGATCTTTAGAATAATATTTTTTGTATTTTTTAAACATTTGAATGCTAATTTTAAAATCACTAATTATGGAATTTAATATAAGTATGTCTGGTTGAATTTAACTATGGGAATTTGCTTTGCTGTCATATTTATGTAGATTTTTATTTAGGTAAATAGTTTTATAATAAAATAAATTAAGATTATTTATTTATTTAAGATTCTGGTACAAGATTTATTTGTGAGTAATTTATTAGCTATTTATTCTTCATAATAGATTTAAAATATGATAATCAAGTTTCAAAAATTTCATTTGAATCTCATTTGGACAAATTGAATAAAAGTTTAAATCGGTAAATTTACCAAAAAACATTAATTAAAATAATTTGCTCTTTCTTTAAGCATAAGGTTTAATTTAAACAATTAGTTAATGATCCCCATCAAAAAAAATTAATTGGTTTGCTTTGTTGTGTAGATTTTTATTTAGGTAAATATTTTTATAATAAAATAAATTAAGATTATTTATTTATTTAAGATTCGGGTACAAGATTTATTTGTGAGTAATTTATTAGCTATTTATTCTCCATAATAGATTTAAAATATGATAATCAGGTTTCAAAAATTTCATTTGAATCTCATTTGGACAAATTGAATAAAAGTTTAAATTGGTGTATTCGCAAAAAAACATTAATTAAAATAATTTGCTCTTTCTTTAAGCATAAGGCTTAATTTAAACAATTAGTTAATGATCCCCATCAAAAAACTTTAATTAGTTTGATTAGTAAAGAAATAATCACTGTTAAAAGATTTTTTTCATATTTAAAATGAAAAATCAATAATATGAATTTATATTTTTATTAACCTAATTAATTCAAAGCAAACATCGTTAACTAGCTAAATATTTTCATAAATTCTCCATAAATTATTAAGTTTATATATGTCTTGATTTGTTTGAATTAAATCTATGTTTTAGTATTTTAATTATTTTGTTGTTAGATTAGGATTTTTAAAACCCACTTATTATAATAGAATGTTTATGTTTTATTTTTCGTATTTGTTTATGTTTTTAAGAAAATTGAAGAATTATCAAAAACCACATTTTTCTCTCGAGACTAACATTGAAAGTATATTTATAGCTTACAATAAGTGATTTATACACTTGTGGATTTTTTTTATAACTACAAATTTTGTGCATTAGAACATTAGACTAATATTTTATTTAAATAGCTTTTATATTTTTATGTAGTTATTTATTTATTTAATTTTTACTTTTAACTATAACAAGTGTAGTAAATATGTAAATACATTTCTTACTTTATTTTCATTTTTAAAGGATATAAAAGTAATTTAAAAAATTAAAAAATATATGAAAGATAATTGATGAAAAGTTAATATTGTTACTAGTGAGAGATATTTGTGATAATACATCTAACAGTAATACCATAAGAGACATATTTTCATACATGCATTTGTAAAGAAAAAATGAACATTAGGAGTATGAATAGTATTTTCCTTAAAATGAAATGAGCAATTCTCTTAACACAATCAACCTACCGGTGGTTAACAAAAACAAGAACATTAATATATATATCACAAATATATTACCTTTACCTTGTAAGTGGAGTGATAGTTTATTATTTAATACAGTTTAATAGGCTAATTATATTTACCAATAATATTTCACTAAATCAATTGTGATACATCCCAAATTTGAGATACATAACGTTTTTTTTTCTATTTCAACTTATAACTTTTAAAAAGCACCTTATTAGTAGACATATTATTTTTTTTGGATCTATTATTGCCCACGTTATTTAATGTTACCTTAAAAGTATTCATTTTTTGGTACCTATTATTTCCCATGCTCTTTAGTCGTCATACATAAAAATGATTTGTACACAAAAATAGGGAAAGATAATTTAGTTATTTAATTTTTTTTATTAGCTTCTTTTCTCTTTCTCCTCTTATTTTCATTACGCTATCTTTGTTATACATCTATCTATTTTCATAAAATTTTCTCAAATATCTTTTTCAGTAACAATAGACCCTTTAAAAATATTAAATTCTAAACCCTAAACTTTAAACCAATGTGAGAGAATATTAAAGAAAAAAAAGAAGAGGAAAAAAAGAGAAAATAATAATAATAAATTTAAAGACTAAAAATACCTTCAACTTTTGGTGCATATTTTCTTTTTGACCAAATAGGTACCTTTTGGATAATATTAGTAGTTTTAAGGTACCACTCAATAATTTGTGCAATAAGTAATAAAAGATTAATATGAATGTTAATACGAACCCATAAATATGAACCAAACACGAAAGAACTTGTCTCTAAATAGGCCCATCATGACATGAATTGTTAGTTCATATTTTTTTCTAGTTAATTGATTTTTTATATATAAAAAATTATGTTTAATACATTAAAGTACAATTAGCAAGCATTAAGTATTTTCAAGACTCAAACTCTAGTAGAGTTATTTACATCTAGTACATATTTTAAAATAAATGATAATTGTAGAGCATCACAACAAAATTATCTCTTTTAGCATATATCTATTTAGAATTAAATCTATAGGTACTATTAAAAACATAATATAAAAAATCAATAATAGTAAACTATCATTCAATATAACTTCTTATTTTGTAAGACTTTAGGGTTGAGAAGAAAAAAGCTTAATGGTGATCTAAATAATAAACTATAATAATTAACATAATATATTAGTTTATTTTTTATAATTAAATTTAATTAAAACCATCTCAACCATTTAAAACAATATTTATAGTAAAATTATGGGAGGGTGAGTTTGGATTCTTTGAGAGTAAGATCGAAAGAGAAAGGAATAATTGATTTAGTTTAACATTTTTTGGACTTAAATTTTATATTATTTCATTTCTAGCTCTTCGACTAGCCCATATTACTCCTAATTTTTCCAGAGTTATTTAAAATGATTCAAATTTGATTCGATTCATGTTATTTAATTTGGATTTAAATCTATCTATTGAGTTATAATACAATTATTACCTTCATTGTAAACCCAATCATTATCAATATTTCACCTATTAAAACTTTTCAAGTGGTATTTTAAAGTACTCACATTTAAATATATGTATTAATTTAATATAATTTCTTTAATTTAATATAAAAATTATACCAAATTGGTACCGATTTAGTGATTAAAGTGTGATAAATCCTTAATTTAATATAAAAATGATAACATATCCTTAATTTAATATTAAATTAATACATATCTTTAAATAAAAGTATCATTAAAATATTACTTGAATAATAATAATAATAATAAAATATTAAAAATTAAATTATGATTTTATTAAAATAACAAAACTAAAAAATGAGTACTAAAGGAAAATCGAATTACTGTATGTACGATTCTTTAATATACCAAAAAAAACATATACCTTTTAAAAATGTGTAAAAAAGTTATCATAGATAATGTCATCGCCAAATGTAAGATCGTTTGTCGGATAAGACCAAAAATCATGAGTCACGACATTAATAGAAGAGATTTGTTAGTTTATTGATATTTTATTAAATAAAAATTAAGTTATTATTAAAACAGTACATTAATAACCACTCATTTAACAAAAGGGTATATCATTAGTCTATTTAAAAAAACAATTTATGGAAGACAATTGGAAAAAAACAATAATGAAAAGTTGAAGAAAGAATAATGTTTGGGTGGTTTGAAAATTTTGCATGAGCACACTTATTCGACTAGCCCATTAATCTAAGTTTTTTTTCCTATCTCTTATATAGTCTAAATCTAGAAATTTAGACTTATAATTATCATAGAGTTTGAATTCTGGTGGAATATTACTTCTAGTTCTTCAATGCAACCCCTCCTCTATTTTAAGTGGTTGTCTTTTTTCTATCTGTGTTATTAGGTTGTTCTATTATTTGTCTATTTCTTTCTCCCCTATGTGAGTCAGATGTTCCTTCTTAGTAAAAGACTGATAATGAAATTGGTTTCATATGATCTTTTGAGGTCATATTTTCTAGTTAAGAATCAGTTTCACTGCATGTTGTCATATTATTCTCTTCTTTGTTAGTACAAAGTTTTTCATTATAATGTTATTTTATTTCATCATTGATTAATGTCAATAAACTGACCAATGTTTCTATATCTATATTTTCAGGGTCCATGAATTTTCTTTCTAATTTTTTTCTATATTCCATTAAATTGAAATTATTTCTTTTTTCTTATGTGGTTCTTTTTTCAGTCGTTCTAAGGGATCATATTTATAATCTATTATTTCATTATTTCTATGTATGTTGTATATATTTTTTCTTAATTCTAAAAATTCCTTGTGCATATCTTGTTGTAATTTATTATAATCATATTCCTTTATTTTCTTTAGTAATTTTTTTTGTATATCTATTATTTTCTATAAATATTTTGTGTTTAATTCTTGAACTAAATCCATTTCCTCTGTTAATAATTGTATAGTTTCAAATAATGTTACTTGATTTTTTGTTACACCTACTAGGCTTTCGTTTACTTCTAAATGTATATTTTTTATTTTATCTCTAAACATTATTTTTCCCTAATATGCAATCATGAACTAATGCCTTCATTATTTTGACTTCATTTTCTAATTTTTTTTAACTTTTTCTTAGTTAGAAGTTTTTCTTTCATAGTCTATAAAAGTAAACCTTGTTATGCTATTAGTTTTAACAACATTACATTTTCTTCCTATTATTAAGGGTTTTTCTTTGATATCTAATTTCCATTCTCCTGGTATTTTAAAGTCTGTTAGTTTTTTTGGTTTTATTATTTGTCCAAATTCCTTAAAAGTTTTGTTTATTTCTATAAATTCATTTTTTTCGTATATTGAATTATTATGACTATTTGTTAAAGAATATGTTTCTAGATAATGTATTGAAAAATGAATGATTTTCTTCTTTCATTAAATCTATTCTTTTAAATTCATAAGCTAGACTTAATACTTAATTTAGATTTTTATTATGTATATTAATAGCAATTTAGGATATGATGTAAATTTTAACTTTTGGTATCCTAAATTACAATGTATCATTCCTAAAAAGGTATCTTGCCTATTTATTATTCTGTTATCTAATAATGCTATTTTTATTGGTGTATATCTATTAATTCTCTAAAATGAGTTTTTATTAATATTTGAATTTCTCTTAAATGAGTGTATCCAATTTTTTCTTTATCTTTACGAGGAATTTTTGATAGCTTGTTTAATATAGTTTCTTTATCAATTAACGGTATATTATATCTTCATTTTGCATCTGTAATCTTAATACTAATTTCTTTATTATTTATACCATAACAAATTATGTTTTTCTTAAGGAATAAGTTTTTTTAATAAAAAATGATGAGTCTTTTCATTTCCTTCTTTAAGATTTAACTTTGCTTTTTTAATATCTTTAAATTTATTTTTACTTATTATTATTTTACGAGAAAAATATCATAAAATATCTTCTGCTTCTATATTTATTATTTCTTGGTTTACTTATTTATTTATTTTTATAAATGTTCTTGAATTTTTTGAAATCTTAGGAGTATTTTTAATTCTTTGAAATCTTAGGAGTATTTTTAATTCTTTGAAATCTTAGGAGTATTTTTGATATTGAATATTGGTATTTATTTTTATTAGATTTAACTTTGGTTATATTTAATAGATATTTTTGAATTTTTTAAAATATTAAAAATATTTTTAAAGATTCCATTGATATTTCTGAAATTAATACCATATTAATCCGAAGGAAAAGCGAAATAAACATCGAAAACGGGGCTGAGCTCCACACGTTAATGCTCAGATGTCAATGGCTACATTCTCCTCTTGCTATTCTCTTCATCTTCTCTCTTCCCTCACTTATTCTTCTTGCTCTACTTCTATGATAGCAAGTCTGAACGTCACTGGCACAACGTCTCTTTCACATCAGCACCCAAGAAAACCTCAACTACTCTCGCCATCGTTCCACTGCTCTGCTACGTTCGGACCCAGAATCAAACTTCAACCCCCAAACCTCTATACATTTCTTAAGGTAACAAACAAAACAATCCTTTAATTTTTTTTTAAAGAAAATTAATTATTTTTGCGTGAAAGGCTAATGGGTCTAGCTTTTGAGCACAAAAACTTCTGGGTTTGCCAAAATTTGCGAAAATTTATAAAAATATTTATTTTATTTCTGCTCGTAATATTTCCCATTAAATACCTTTCATCGACCCTGCAGCTTCCCATTAAAGACTACCCATCCTTCTCGTGTCACAAAATCATACTCTCCCTTTCTTCATTTTCTCAGTCCTCACAATTTTGAGAGAAAGAAAAGAAGCAGCACAGAATGGAGTGCCGTTCACTCGTATCTATTTATTTATTTTTTTCCTTTAGAAATGGACTAACTTATTAATTAGTTTATGAGACAAGTGTTGGGGATGATCGAGTTTACAAGAGAGATACACATGTTGTTTACATAGGGGTCACGTAGTACTTTATAGGGCTACAAAGCTAAAACAATCAAATATGCACGCGTGTCTTAGCAAGGTTTACGAACATTTTGTCTTTGATGAATAAGTAAAAAAAAATTAATATTTGTTTTTGTTTTCATATAATGAAATGTACCTTATGAGTTAAAATTTAGTTAGGGTTGATCAGTTTGTTTTGTGGTCTTATTTGGTGAGAGTTGTTTCTGTGCAGGGTGATCCAGTACCTTGTGACCAGTATGCTGACAATGGTAATTCTCGATGAACCTTTTCCATTAGTTTTTAATATCAAAGTATTTGGTGTGATTGACCAAGAAAATGGCCCTCAAATGCCTTAATTTGATCACAATATGCGCTTTAGCTATCCATCTTGTAAGTGTTCACTTTAGTACTAGTAACTTTTACAAGAAATGTACGCTTTAGTCTACTTCTTAAATAATATTAAATTCTTGATAAAATTCCATTAATATAAGTCATGTACATACCCTTTTTGGTATTATTAGCAACTGAACCAGCTTAGAACTACTCCAAAATGGTGTTCCTTTAATATACGAACAGCTTTAAATCACAGTTTTCTTATTTGGTGGAATAAAAATATTCATTTTTGTAAATTTTGTGAGACTGAAGTGTACATTATAAAACTTTTAGGGCTACAGTTTAAGATGTGTGACTAAAGTGGACATTATTAGAAAGTTGAGGAACTGTTGTTGGGCGCTTTAGGGGTCATTTATCATTTTGAACTTGACATGGGAGACAATCTTATCCACTTACCCACAAGGCTAACCATGAATTAAGTTCAAGAATCAGGATAGTCAATAGTTATTACTCTTGATTGAAATTAGTAGTTGCACAAAGCTTTTTCTGGCATACTTGCATTGTGTGTGAACAGCTGCAATTTTAAGAAATCATGTTGGAAACTAGTCATGATTATAGTTTTTTGATCTGTTTGTCATTTCCAATGATTTAAAATTGAACATTAAATGTAGTTTCATTGCATGACACTTTCTGCCCTTTGTTCTACTTATACTTCTTGACTTTGACAATGTTCATTAAATATTGGTTTATTACACCATTGAAAATCTGAAACATTGTTGTTTTCAACGTAATAAACTTGAATCAAGAAAAGGAAAACTTAATTAGCTTAGAATGTCACAAGTTTCTCTAGTAGGTTATTCTATCTTGAGGCTGAGGAATACTCTTAGACTGCTAATTTGCAAGTTTAGGAGGATCTACTTTTTGGATTTTATGCCAAAAAGTTCCATCAGAAAAGATATGCAAATAGGCATTTCATCTATGTCCTCATTTTCAGGGTTCATTTTTTATTCTAGAGAAAAGCCTAGTGCTAGATCTTTTACTGTCCAATCCTCTTCAAGCCTTAATGAGATCGAGGAGTTGTTCTCAAAGCCATTGGAGGGAAGAGAGCTGGACTTGGAGCAGTACAGTGCAGTGCCATTCCCATCAATTAAGGCAGCTAAGAGGGTGGTGTTAGTGAGGCATGGGCAAAGCACATGGAATGAAGAGGGTAGGATCCAAGGCAGCTCTAACTTCTCAGTACTCACTAAGAAAGGTGAGTCTCAGGCTGAGACCTCCCGTGTGATGCTCATTGATGATTCCTTTGATGTCTGCTTCACTAGGTTTGTACCTTCTTTTTTCTTTATTTCAAATAACTAGAAACAATGAATATATGTACTCATGTCAGTATAATTTATTTTCATAGTCCACTTATACGATCAAAAAGAACGGCTGAAATTATATGGGGCACTCGTAAAGAGGAGATGATTACAAATGTTGAATTGAGGGAAATTGACTTGTACTCCTTTCAAGTGGGTGGTTTATGTTTTTTTGGTTTCTGTCATAACAAAATAAAAATTGGGGCCATGAATTGATATTATATTTATTGGGTTGCTTTTCTGGTTTTTGCTTTAAGGGTCTGTTAAAGCATGAAGGAAAATCAAAATTCGGTGCAGCTTTTTGCCAGTGGCAGGTAGATGCTTCAAATTTTATCATTGATGGTCATTATCCAGTGCGAGACTTGTGGGCACGTGCTAGAACATGCTGGAACAAAATTCTTGCACATGACAGCAAGTCTGTCCTTGTGGTTGCTCACAATGCTATCAACCAAGCTCTTGTTGCAACAGCTATTGGTACTTGTTGTTCTTTTCTCTTCCCTTGTTTTATAGATATGCATGGAACGAAAATGTTTTCAATTTTACTGCATAGTGCTTTTGTCTAATACATTTTTTTCCTTGAACAATCAGGACTAGGAACAAAGTATTTCAGAATATTCCTTCAAAGCAACTGTAGCGTGAGTGTGTTGGATTTTAATCCTCGCCTCGAGGGTGGATCACCCTTTGTTTGTCTAAATCGTCTAAATCAGGTATATTTTATGGCATATTCTCTATCATATACCACTGTAATATCCCTTCCATATTTAGTTATTCAACAACTTTATGCATTTATGTAGGTTACACAGCAGGTTATGTTTTGTCTAAATGATATTGAAACATATAATGTAGACTCCAAGTTCCCCTGTGGTTGGTGGGAGTTTTGCAGGAAGAAAAGCCAGTAAAAGGATCATACTTGTTTGTCATGGACCTACTCAGGCCAACCAAGAGGTGCAAAGCAATGACTATAAATTTCCTTAATAGTTTTGACTACCATCCTTTTTCACTACCAATAGTAGAACAAATCTGTCATTTAGAGAAACTTTATGTATATATAAGTTGTTGTCTGAAAAATTCTACAGGATGGCTCTCCTTTATCTGGGGATCAATCAATGAACATGCTTGGCGTGATTCAGGTACAATATTTCCCCCACCTTCTTGGGAATCTATATAAAAAGATCTTTAAGAGAATATCACATGAGATGATAACACCCTTTAATGAGAAAAGTTTATATACCATTTGCCATTTGTTATATGACTATTATTAATATTAGTCATTGATTTAGTCTCACCTTTTACATTTTTTTCCCTTTTTAGAAAAATAAAGGGCTAAGATGAACTTGTTCCACCAAGTGTCTATATCCTTGTTGTACGTAAGAATCTTTCCCTTTTGAGGGTGCTTCATTTTTGACCCCCTCATTACTTCTGAACACATGTTCATAAATACTTTTGTTTTGTAAATGCATTGAAAAACACAAAATTCGTCGGAGCTTAGATGACCATTAGAACAACAACAAATCATGCCATGTCTTTAAGAAAAGTTTTGGACCATGGATGCCACTTTTGAATACGTGTTCAAATAATTTCATTTTTGAATACATGTTCAATTGAGTGTAAATTGATTAGGTGGTTAAAAATGTAAGGTAATGAACTATCACTCTCCAAAAATGGGTACGTAAGATAGGAAAGGGGTTAATTTTAAAAATATAATTTAACAAAAAATATTCAAATTATAGAAAACATCAAATACATATAGTGAAAGATGATTTACTTTACATCATGTCTCAGCGTTGTCTCCAAGTACAAGATATAAAATGAAATAAATAAAATATCTTGAAATTTCCTTCTTTTACTTCTATGTCAAGTCACAAACCACTTTAATGAAGTCTAATCTGGAAGGGAGATTTTAGTGACAAAACATGGGTGTACTTATACTTCCCCGCTTTTGGTGGTATCCCAATGCATGCTTACAATATAAAATATTTTTGCGATATAAATCCAATACATGATAAGAAATTCCATATGTATTAATCACCAAAATACATGGACACATGCGTGGTCCAACTCCGAGATGTATGTGGGTTTGCCTTCGACCCATGTACGATCATAATACATATGGCACATGTATTGGTCAAATCAACGTCATATGGGCCCTCATCTATGAGTTTCGAAACACAATGGGGTCTAACTTCGAAGTCCATGTGCGTTCAAACTTCGAAACTCATTAGACAACAAACTACGATACACAACAGGGGGTCCAACTCCGAGACCCTTGTGCGGTCAACAATCTGGGGCATCATAGATGGAAAAACTTCAAGAATACATGTGTATGCGATGCGTACCTGTAGCCCGTCGAAAATAGTCTTTTGTAACCAATAGCCCATGGGTACCGTACTCCGCAAGACAACATTTAGGCATACTCCCCACGAATAAAATTATTTTCATGATGCATGTATAAAAATCTCGAATACCATGTAGTACTTTTAATGTTTGTTTCATATCAATACTTGACACTCGTTTTATATGTAAATTTTTTTAATGTATGCATAATAAAATGTTTATAACTAGTATCTCATTTTAACAACATTTATAACATTATTTATAAAAATCATGGCATTTGATTTTCTTTTTTATACATAACATATGATTCATGACAATTTTATTAAAAAAAAGGCATGAATTGAAAAGTGAGTAGAAACTCTACCTCGAAACTTTACTCGAACATTCAGATATTATTGCAAAACACACTCCAAAATGTCGAAAAGTGAAATTTTTTAGAGAAAGGAGAGGGAAAATGGTTTGAGAAAATGGGAGGGGGGGTGAATTTTGACACTTATAGACCCAAAATTATTGCTCGTTGACTACCCTTGTCAAGGGCACAACGAGGGGTTCAACGAGGGACTTGGTAAGGCCATAGAAAGTTTTCAATTTTTTTCCATTTGATCTGATTTTTCATGCGAAACTTCCTGTTATGTCTCTATATTTTAAGACATTGTTTAAAATTTCTTTTCGGAGATTGGTTATTTATAAAGAATTTTACGGGGTTTTACATTCCTATCTCTTTAAAGAAAATTTCGTCCTCGAATTTTACAATTCTTCATACAAGTAAGGATATTTTGAGTGAACTTCAGACTCTAACTTCCAAGTTGTGTCTTCAACGTCATGATGTCTTCACTGAACTTTCACTAGCAGTATTTCTCTTCTCAAGTTCTTGATTTGAAAATCAATTATTGCAACTGGTTCTTCTTCATATGATGCGTCTTCCAACAATGGTAGTTCTATCCAGAATACTATTATGATTTTGTTGGCATTTCTGCAGAGAAGACACGTGAAATACATTATGAACTTGTGATGATTATAGGGGTGATTCCAACTGGTATGCTACATCGCCAATCCTTTTTATAATTCTAAAGGGTCTGATGTAGCTTGGTACTAACTTTCATTTTATTCCGAAATGAGTTACTCCCTTTTGAGGTTGAACTTTGAGAACAACATAATCATCCACTTCATAGTTCAATAGTTGTCCATGATCAATATAACTCTTGTATCGATTTTGAATTGTACGAAGTTTATCTTGTGCGATATAAATCTTTTCAGTTGTTTCTTCTATAAGATCAGTCTTCATCGTACTGAAATATTCATATTTAGCCAACACATCGGAGATCTACATGGTCGTTATGGCTTTGTAAGGAGCCATCCCAATGTTGGTATGATAGCTACTGTTGTAGGTAAATTCAACCAATGGTAGGATCTCGATATGATACAATCAACTTTGGAATGCCATGCAATCGTACGATTTCTTGAATATACAACCTACTCAATACGTTGATCGAGTATTGAGTTTTGACCGGAATGAAATGAGCATACTTTGTAAGATGTTCAACAATTACCCAAATGAAATTGTGACTTTGAGAAGTACATGGTAATCCTCGTATGAAATCTATGGTTATGTCGTCCCATTTTTATTCCGACACTGGGAGTGGTTGAGGTAGTCTCGCAAGTTTCTTTTGTTCTGCCTTCACTTGTTGATATATCATGCAGCTGGCTACAAACTGTGCTACATCTTTCTTCATTCCTCTCCCATGATCTTGTCTTAAATATTCGTCTGGCAAGTATTGCTATCTTTCCATGGAAAAGAACCGCTGCATCGAAACAAAACTCTTTATCGATGTAAGTCCATCATTTGACCATCTCTCCTTTGGCCATCCTACACCATACTGCACAAATTTTAGGATCATTATATTGGATTGCCTTGATGTTCTCTTGTAATGTAGGAATGGTTACGAGGTTGTACAAAAATACTTATCTTCCATCATCATACAAGTTGAGTTTGTAACCTTCCACAGTTTGAGTGTTTTGCTAGGGTTCCAACATCATTTGCTCAACTAAGCTTGACTTGCGACTCAAAGCTTCTGCTACTATGTTAGCCTTGCTAGGATGATATTGCAAAGTGAAATCATAATCCTGAAGATATCCTACCCTTCTTCTGTCTTAAATTGAGATCTTTCTGAGTAAAATGACATTTGAGACTTTTGTGGTCCGAGAACATCTGGAATTCAGCATTATAGAGGTAGCATCTTCACATCTTTAGAGCGAAAACCACTGCTGCTAACTCCAAGTCATGTGTTGGGTAGTTTTGTTCGTGAACCTTGAGTTGTCGTGATCCATAGGCAACTACTTAATCTTTTTGCATTAAGATGCACTCAAGGCCTTGTAGTGAAGCATCATTAAAGATCACGTAAGGTTCCATACTGTCTGGAGTCGTGAGAATTGGTGCAGCTGTCAGTCGTGCTTTTAACTCTTGAAATGCCTTCACAGAAGCTGCGTCCCAAAAGAATCTGACCCCGTTGGTAATGCAGTGAGGAAGTACATAAATACCCAGGGTTTGTGATTAAAATCTCTCCACATTGTATACTATATATTGATGATTATTATTTACATGAAAATTTGTTAATAAATGACATGCATCTAAATTATTGGATAATAAATTATTGATTTGTTATGATATTAATTAGAGTAGACTTCTATTGAATTATATGTCGCTCACTTTGTTTCTTTTTTTCCCTCTAGATTAGAGTTCGTTAAAAAAAGAAGGAAATTGCAGGTTATTTTATTTATTTCATTTTCATTTTGTATCTTATACTTAGAGACGATGCTGAGACATGATGTAAAGTAAATTATCTTTCAGTATATGTATTTGATATTTTCTCTAATTTAAATAAGTTTTGTTAAATTGTGTTTTTAAATAGGGATATCCCAAATTTAATATAGATTTTATTAAATCAAACTCTTACATTTTCCTTTGCATATAATTTAAAATTAACTCCTCTTCCTATCTCACGTATCTATTTTTGGGGACGTAACATGAACTGGGTTCAAAAACAAAAAAACTGCGTAAAATTTAAATTTAGTGTGGTTTCCATTTCTGGATTTGTGACAGTCCCAGAAGACTGCTGAGCTACTACTTGATATGAAAGTCGGTTCCATTGTTAGCAGTCCCAGGAAAGCTTGTATCGAAACAGCAATGGCCATTTCCAGGGTAATTAAGCTAAATGATTTGTTTTAATTTTTTTGCTAATATTTATGCTCATAATTTTTGTTTTCTTCATTGTCATGTTAATTCTCAAAAATTCATGCAAGAATGTATCTAATTAAGCTCTCATCAGTAATTTTTAAATTGGGTTGTTGAGTCCAGGTGCAAGAAGCTGCAGATTGCTTGGGTGCAGATTGTGTGCCTCGCTATGTAGAAATGAAGCAGATAGAGAACCTTAATTTTGAAAGTATTCTTCTGTCAACAAAAAAGGTGAAAAATTTGATCTTTAAGAAAATGCTTATAGTTTCTCTTAATTGTATCCAGTATTTAAACAAATTTTGGAAACTTAGAAAATAATTTATTCAGAAAAGTAGCCTGGATATTAAGTTGAGTTGTATTGTTCTTGTATCTGATCAAGTTATGCCCAATGGCTTGAGGAGGAGACTTCCAATTTTATAGTGGCTAAGTCTACGGTTCATTTTCAAGTCATAAGTTAAAATGATACCAAATATAATTTTATCTATGAAAATAAGTAGTAGTTGAGTCTGTGAACTGTTCGTTTGTTGTGCTTGATATGCTTTTACCATATATACCCTTCCTTTTCTCCATAGGACGTGCCCGAAGTTCCAGTTATTCGGCCTGGTTGGCTTAATGAGTTTGAGGACAGGGTAACTTCAGCATTGTGGGATCAATCAGAGAAAGCATGGGACTCAGTTCTCAATGAACTGGTTGATGAAGATGAACGAGGAAAAGTTGTAGTTGTAGTTGGTGATCCTGCTATGCACATAGCGCTGATGGGGCATTGCTTGAATGTGACAAAAGATTGGATTGGATCGTTTCATCTCGATAGAGGGAGCATTAGTGTCTTAGATTTTCCTGATGGGCCTAGTGGAAGAGGTATTATCAGATGCATAAACTATACAACACATTTAGGGAGATGGTCAATACCCATCACTAGATCAATAATGGGTGATGAAGAATTTTAGATTTGAGTTATTTTATTCCTAGTATG